>JAADYB010000792.1:0-13109 GCA_023338075.1 Phytopythium litorale | reverse complement strand
CGGCTAGAGTTGGCAATGCCGGATGCATGGGTGGTCGGATCGGGACGACGAGTTGGCGTGAGAGTGGTCCCGATGTGACCTTCGGACCGTGCATGTTTCAGCTCTGCAGGATGCAGGTCTCCTGGGGACCGCGCTAGAACTCATTGGAGTGTGGTGGAGCAGCTGAGAATTCTGCGACAATGCCGCAACCTTAACTGGCGGATCGCGGCGAATAGTACTAAGCTGAGGGTACATCCAAAACGTGTCCCTGAAAGATGGTACCACGATGGAAACATCAAGGAGGGGCCTCCAATCGCCCAGCGAGCCGGCCCACGATGCGAAGACGCCATGATCATTGTTGTGGCCACAATCAAGGTCACGGCAGAGCCCAAGGTCGTCTTACCCAAGTGACCACCCAGCGTCCCGTGCGGAGGAAACCTCGGCTGAGTTCACCCATGAGCTCGACGGTAATTATGCTGGACTTGGTCACTGCTTCGATAACCACAATGACAAACGCATTTTTTGTGTGGTGCACCTTACAAATTCGACAGTTTGTGTCAAAGGCGACTCGATCGTTTTTTTTATTTGACGGGGGCACGAAACACCATGTTCAGAAAGTAGCTGCCTTTGACATCCATTTTACGGTACTGCGGCTGAACGGTGTCAGCGAGGCCCTTTCAAACGATGACCCCAAGTTCAATTCAACGTTAATGGTGCACTCGATTCTACATATTTCAGTACAAAAATGTGGCCATGAATCGTTGAGGCTTTGCACGGTTCCGTTGGTGTCGGCATGCCTGTTCTTAAGGTGATGTGGTCAATATTTTTAACTATAGCGTAAGAAATACGAAAATCCGCGACACAAAACCCCTCAAGGCCCGCCGCGCTGCGATATTTAAAAAATATGTTTTATTAGATCGCTACTGGAGTTAGTGACAAATAAAGTCAGGATTTATGACATTGCGAAAGTTTTGAACAGTATTTTACACAAATGGCGATTATGATTGATAGATTTCATAAAAACACAAGATTATCAATTATTACGCTGGGTAGCCCCGCAGATAAAACAGGCAAGTTTTCTTATTTTTCAGCCATGGTATATAGTCAATCATTAATATGACTATACCTAGCGAAAACCCACGCATAAATTGATAATTTTTACATTTTCTGCAATAAACCAACAGTATTAATGAATGAATGCGGGTTTAAAATAAAAGACGAGAAATTTCCTGTTATATTTCGGACTAAATGTAAAACAATGAAATATTCGCTTCCCATTGAATAATACATTATACATGTCGGAATGAGATCAGTTCGGAATCCGGATAATTTGACTTCGTCATGTGTTCCGCATTTTATCGTCATCAGTATTATCATTACGGTCGACGAAGTGTGCCAAGTGGCAAAAACGAAGGCAAGCGAGTGAAAGATGCGTGTCGTCGAGCTCTCCGCGCAAGCCCGGCATCGAGCTCGGCATCGTGTGTTCCTAGTCGCTACGCAGTTGATTTGCTTGGCGTCTGAACGCCCAGTGTCGATTTGCTGCTGGCTTTGCGGCCAACGTTTCTTGACGCTCGGGCACGGTCGAGATGATTGGCGCCGTATCAGTGCTCGTGAGGCGCCTCACGACGCTCATGGCCGACCACTATGACATATTGACGAGTGACTATCGCTTGCAGCGGCTCGAGTCGAACACCGCGACCAAACGCGCGCCATGGTGTTTCTCAGCTGACCTATCGCTGCCGTGGGGATGCAAATAAGCAAGTCGGCAGCCGGGACACCTCCGTCCATATGGAAATGGGGCTTGAGCGCAGGCCGCATGACCCGATCGCAGCTGGCTGTGAGTCACAGCCACACGAGCGACGGCAGCGTGTGTCCTTTCAAGGACAGAAGACCTTCGAGCAACATTTTGTGAGCGAGTCGGGTTGCCGTTCGCTCGAGCCAGTGGTCGAGCGTACCGCGTTCCTCAAATCCCTTCCGTTGTTCGAACCCATCGCGGCTTTTTACCCCGAGCTCAGTGAGGTCGATGAAGTACCGTATGCTACATTAAAGCTCGTCCTCCACCCGTGCGAAAAAGACTTGCACCCGGGTTCCACTTTTGGGTTCCTTGAGACCATCACAGACGCCGAAAGCGGGGCGACGACGGCCTCGACGGTCTCCGGCACTCGGTCTCTCGTCTCCCTCCTTCTATTCTCTTCTCTTCTCTTCCCCGTCCGATCGGTCGGTCGGTCGGCAGCAGCGCAAGGGCCTTCGAGCGGTTGAATCGGTGCGATGGGGCGGCGGCAGTGGGTCCTGGCGGCGGCAGTCGCGGCGCTCGTGGCCGCAGGTGAGTGAGGACGCGGTCGAGCCCTTGAGAGTGCGCAGCGGCTCGTGCAGGGCACTGACGGAGGCGGCCGTGTGCGCAGGCGGGCAGCAGGCGGAGGGTGCCAGCAGCGACGTGTGCTCGGACGCCGAGACGTGCTACGTGAACGGGTCATCGTCCAAGACGTGTGACCGCACCAAGAAGACGTGCAACCCGTGCCTGGCGGAGATCGATGAGGACGACGACTGGTGGTCCACCGTCACCTCCATCTTCTCGTCGACCGAGTATGCGTGCTACAGCTACAGTGGTGGCGAGTGCCCCGAGGACACCTACGACTGCAGCGCGGGTGGGTGGGCGGCCGAACACACGAACGTGGCGATCAGGAGGGGGCAGAGCTGACGTCTCCGGATTGTTGATGCAGTTAGCAGCTCTGGGAGCGCCAGTGGCTCGTCGGGGTCAGACTCCGCCTCGGCATCCAAGTCGGACAGCGGCTCCTCTTCGTCCTCGTCCTCCGGAAGCAAGAAGCACCGCGGCTCGGACAGCAGCTCGGAGAGCGGATCAGCGTCCACTTCCGGTGCGTCGTCGTCTTCCTCCTCCTCTTCATCAAGCAGCTCCTCGACGGCATCGAGCTCCGACTCGTTCTCATCATCGTCTTCTGGCTCGGCAGCTAGCAGCAGCGGAAGCAGCGACAGCGCGAGCGGAAGTAGCAGCGATAGCAGCAACAGCAGCAGTTCTTCGTCTTCGGGGTCGAATTCATCAGCCGTCACCTCAACGCCGACACCGACACCGACTCCGACACCTACAACGACGGCTGCCGCGGCAGCATCATCGGCGGCTTCCTCTGGCTCCGCCAACACCGCGTCCGAGACGGACAGCTCGTCGGGGGCCAACGTTGGACTCATCGTCGGTATCGTCGCGGCGGTCGTGATCGTCGCGGTCGCTGCCATCGGATTTATTCTCTGGAAGAAGCGGAGGGACGAGGACGAGGACTCGGACGATGACGACGACCGCCGCCTAGACCCTCCCAAGGCGGAGTTTTCCCGCCCAGTGCCCCCTCCGGCGGCCGCAACGACGGCGTACAGCTCGCAGCAGTACCCATACCAGGCCAACGCGCGCCTCCCTGCGCCTCAGGTCCCGATCACTAGCGTCACGTCACCCGTCGCCGGCGCCGCCACCATCAACTACTCAATCCCGTCGTCGCCGGAGAGCGACGCCGCCAAGCCTGCGGCCGCTGCAGGCGGAGCCGCCGCGTTCGCAGCCCGGCAGGGCAGCTACCACTTCAGCGACCGCGGCAGCGACAACGAGCAGGACGTGTGGGGCAACCAGGGCGGTAGCTACCGCGAGAAGCGGACGCACAGCAACGTGTCTGTGGAGTTTTGATGTTGATAAGGCCACTTTGCGGTCGGGAAACACTGGCGTGACGTTCGCTCCATTCTCGAAGACTTTGCTCGAAGATTTGAGCGCCTTCCATTGCAGTGGACTCCTGCAAGCGGACACCTCCACCGAAAGTCTTACACGGCGATCATGCGGGTAGCGTCAACCCATTGGTGACGTCAGTGGCGAGTCGCCACACGGCGGACCATGTGCTGTCTCGACCGTCGGGACGCGACTGCCGCATTGTGCTGTAGAATACGTCTTAAGCGACTCGGACAGTTTTGTGGGCTGACATCGGTTCAACGTTTGGCGACCGCCCCGTCTCTACGGACTTTGACAGGCAGCATACAAAGATCCAGTTTGAGTGGCAACCGTTTTCGGGGGACGGTCCAGGCGTTCGCCGGAACCAGATGGACACACAGGTGGCCGCACCCCTCTCAACCATTTCCATTTATCTCCCATGTGAATCAATTTCAGGAGTTCTTCTGTGGTACATGTCTAATTTATACAATAATCAAATAATCTAGCATACCATATAATGGAGGTAGTGACTCGCGCAGCGCTTCTACGCTGTCAAAGCTCGGGATCACCTCGTCGAGGAAATGGCGCGCATTTGCCCTGTCCGTTAGTCGCCCCGCCCCAGTTCACGGCGCTCGCCCCTACCGCCCAGGACTCGTCCCCGCCTATTGCGCGCCGTCACCTCTTCCGGCAGGTCGCAAAGCTCGGGAAGCGCTCACCTCCGACGGTCTCTCGTCCCGCCCTCACCTCACCTCTCCGCTCCGCCGGCCTGCAGCCTGAGCGCGGACTCGCCACTGCGCGGACCGCTGACGGGCATACCTGCAAGTGCGGGCTCGCTCTCCCGCCCTCCCTGCTCCCCGCGAGACCCGCCGGACGGCCGACGGAACCAGCCAGTCGCGGGTGACATGCTGCGCCGCGGGGCGATGCTGGCGCTGCTGGCGACGGGTACGTGGCGCCGAGGGCCCCGCCGCAGGTGCAGGAGGAACTGACGCGCGCTGTGACTGCTGGAGCAGCCGCCGCTCGAGGCGCCGCCGGACTGGGCGACGACACGTGCGCCGGCGCGTCCGTGTGCTACGTGGACGCGTCCTCGACCAAGTGCGACCGCACGGCGACGTCGTGCCCGCCGTGCATCGGCGAGATGAGCAGCAGCAAGTATTCGTGCTACGCCAAGGAGTCGGACGGCGACTGCCCGAGCGACACGCAGGAGTGCAGCGCCTGTGAGTGGCGCCGCTGATGGACTTGTATGGCTTGTGGTGGTGCATGCTGCCGACTTACCGCTCCTGGTCCTTGCTGCAGCGCTATCGAGCGCCGACGGCGACGACGATGATGATGACGATGACGCGACGACAGCTCCTGCGACGACGACCAAGACGCCGACAGCGACTACCAAGACACCTACGGCGACGACCAAGACACCGACGACGACCACCGCGACGCCCACCGCCACGACCAAGACGCCGACGAGCACGAGCAGCACGTCCTCGACGACGAGCACGACGTCGAGTCCGTCGACCACGAGCAGCACGAGCAGCACGACAGTGTCAAGCTCGTCCACGGCGACGACGTCTGGCAGCGGCACGGACGAGTCTGCCTCGAGCTCCGAGTCGGACCGGAGCGCTTCCACCACCGACTCGTCCGCGACGGCGTCTTCATCAGGGTCGTCGACCTCGACCACCACAGGTACACTCTGTTCCCACAACGCCTCCGATCGCGACGGTGATGAACTAACGCACGTCCTCGCGCTGCGGCTGCGCAGGGAACGGCACGGTGAAGCCGCAGACCGAGAGCGTGGCGTCCGGCTCGTCCACCTCCGTGTCGACACAGGCGGCGTCGGAGGACGCGGGCACGGAGACGGAGGGCGACGCAGACGGCTCGACAGACGAGTCCGCGTCCCAGTCGTCGGGCGACAAAGCCACCACCAGCGCGAGTCGCGAGTCCGGGTCGCCGACGACCAACTCGATCACGAGCGAGAACTCGTCCAGCAAGCTGGGGCTCATCATCGGGATCGTCGGCGCGCTGGCCGTCGTGGGCGCCATCCTCGGGTTCGTCCTGTGGCGGAGGAACCAGGCCGACGACGACGACGAGAGCAACCACAGCTCGTTCGACAGCGCCGTGGGCCAAGGCGCCGCCTTCGCCTCGGCCCCGGCGCCGGCAACCGTGCCCGTGCCGCTGCCCATGCCGGACACGGTGCCGGACACGGTGCCGTTCGTCAAGACGACGTACGCGAGCCAGAACTACATCTACCAGGGCAACGCGACCGTGCCGCCGGTCGAGTCGTCGTCGTTCCCCATCTCCGACATCGACTACGACAGCCCGTCCGCCATCGACGCGTCGCGGCGGACGGACAGCATCCTGGGCGGCTCGGGCGTGAGCCACATCAGCTTCAGCAGCAGCGTGGGCGAGTGGGACGGCGAGCAGAGCCAAGCGAGCAACGCGCGCGTGCACAGCACCATCTCGGTCGAGTTTTGAGGCGCGACGCTCAGCTCGTCCAGCCCGTCCATCCGACCGACGCGGAGTCCCTGCGTTGGTGTAAGCGATATCCCCGCCCCCGACCCGAGCGCAGCGCTGCATGCAGGGAGTGGGCCGCGGTCCTGTCTATTGAGTGAAGCAGTCCTTGTCTTTGGTCTCGCGCACCCGCGTTCGAACGGCGATCTATCGCTCCGCCGCCGCCGCCTTGTCACTCACGCCCCATGTCCGCCTGCTGACAGTCAGTCCTCCAGCGCGTAAAAGGTGAACGCGAGCTGCGAGCCGAAGCCCGCCGCGAAGCGCAGCGCGTACTTGTGGGGGTGCGCGCCGCCCTTGGCCAGGTTCAGCGGCTCGGCGCCGAGGTGCTCGTCGTGGGCCGAGAAGTTGACGACGGGCGGCACGACTCCGCGCCGCAGGCCCTCGATCGCCACCACGTCCTCGAACGAGACGGCCATCGGGTGCCCGGTAATGCCCTTGGTGTTAGCGATCACCAGCTGCCGCAGCAGGTCGTCGCCCAGCGCGGACCGCAGCGCCGTCACCTCGGCGAATGCGCACGACGTCGTGGGCGACGCGTTCGTGCCCGTCTCGTGGCTGTAGTACACGCCGTGGGCCGCGAACTGCGCGCGGGACACGCCGAACTCGCGCTCGACGCGCGAGAGGAGCAGGTCGAGCTCCCTGCCCACGTGCTCCGGGTCCAGCGACGCGCCGTGGTACGCCGAGTTGCTGAAGTGAGATGCGAGGAGCTTCACCTTGCGCTCGGGGCGGGCGGACACACCAGTGCGCGCGCTATGAGACGCTGGCGACTCGAGCACCACGCCAATGGCCCCGGCGCCGACGATCATGCCGTTGCGCTGGACGTCGAACGGGCGGGCGGCACCCTCCGCGGTGGCCGCGGTCGACGCCGCGCCGAGCACACGGAACCCCCCGCCGATCCACGGGAACAGCTCGCGAGAGCTGGCGCAGTCGCTCGAGACCACCAGCACGCGCGCGCACTTGCGCGTCGCGATCCAGTGCTGCGCCATCCCGATCGCCTGCGAGGCGCCAGCGCACGCCGCGTTCGTCTGCGTGTTCGGCCCCCGGGCGCCGGTGATCTGCGCCAGCTGCGCGTTCGCCAGTACCAGCAACTTGAACAGCAGCTTCCGGTCCAGCTCGTACGCGCTGTCGCCGCCAGCCTTGCTCTCGTGGAAACGCGCCGCCTCCGCCACCGCGGCCTGCATCGTCGGGTAGGACGTTGCGTAGATGATGCCCGTGCTGTCGCGCAGGTCCTCCGGCAAGCGCCACGATGGGTTTTCGCCCTCACTGACGCCCACAAGCTTGGCGCTCTCGAGCGCCTTCAGGCCCGCCGCTACAGCGAGCTGCGTCGCCTCGTCCATGCCGCTCACCATGACGGCGGGGAGGCCGAACTCGGGCGACGTCAGGTCCACGCGGGGCATCACCGCAGCCACCTGGACGCACTGGTCGCGGGACTCGACCCGCGTCACTGTCGTCGTGCCGGTCGCCTTGCACCTGCGGTGCTGCACGATGTTCAGGTCCAGCTGCGCGCTCACCATCTCGTCACCAAGCGGCTCGATGCAGTTCTGTCCCTGCAGCACGGCGTCCAGTGCCTCCACACCGAATGGCGACGCCGCCGTGGCCGTCTTCACCCCGGGGAAGCCCGCGCTCGTCCCAGCAACGTACACTGCGCCTGCCAGTCGGTGCGAGCGGTTCGTGACGCGCGCCAAGTCGCTGGGGCCCTCGCTAGTCGCCTCGCCCAGCTCGCTGGCTTCGGGGCGGCGCTTGTACTCGCGACGACCCATGGCGTCGATGCTCTCCAGGTAGAACGCCCCCGGGGCGATGGACTCCACGCTCTGGGTCAGCTCGACGGGAGTGCTGCCACGCGACGCGGACGCCGCGGTGTAGGCGAGCTCGCGGAGCTTCATGACCGCCGTGTACTCCTCGGGCGACCGCACGGTGCGGGCCGCGAGCTTGGCAGGGAAGTCCAACACCTGGGCCATCCTGTCGAGCGTGTACTTGGCCCCCTCGGCCGCCGGCGTGCGCGCGCGGACGGTGAACATGGACGCGATGCTGCCCGAGCCATAGGAGAAGAGGAGCAGCCGCTTGCCGGCCAGCGCCGCGCCCGCCGAGTGCACCAGCGTCGCCAGGTTGAGGTACACGGAGGCCGTGTAGCAGTTGCCGACCTGCTGCGAGACGGCGCAGCTGGGCGTCACCTTCTGCGCGTACGCCTGCTTGGCGACCGAGCGCGCCGCCAGGTCGAGATCGCGGTCGGTCAGCGTGTCCTGGACGGGCAGCGACGTCCACTTGCGCAGCGGCTCGTACTCGGGCGAGGCGTCAGTGGCCCCGGCGTGGGCACGGACGGCGTCCAGGTACATGAGCTGGTTGGCAGGAGGCGGCGGTTAGTATCCGGGTGGGAGCGGCCAACAAGGCAGACAAAGAAGCAAGGCGGCGTACCCGGGCGAAGGACTTTTGCACTTGCTTGTTGAAGGGCGAGTGGAAGACGGCGAAGTCGACGTCGGCAAGGGTCCAGCTGCGCTTGTCCCCGGTCTGGCGCTGCTGCCGGCGCTCGTTCTTGGCGCAGTAGCCGGCGTAGCACTCGTCGAGCGCGTGCAGGTAGGCGGCGAGCGAGCGCGCGCCGTCCACCGTGGCGTACTCGACGGTGGGGTCGGGCTTGAAGAAGTCCCAGATGTGGGTCGCGTGCGTGGTCTTGGTGGCCAGGTCGAGCGCGAGCGGCGCGTCGGGCCCGATCAGCATGGCCACGGCGCCGCAGCCGCCGCTGGGGCGCGCGGGCCCGGGCCGGTAGACGGCGATGTCGGCCGCGACGACGACAGCCAGGCGGCCGTCCCAGGCCGAGCTCTCGACCCAGGCGACGGCGTTGAGCAGCGCGGCCGTGGCGCCGTAGCAGGCGTTGATGGTCGTGGCGCCGTCCACGTCCGTGTTGCCGTGCGGCTCGAAGAGCGACATGAGCACCGTCTTGGTGGACTTGGCCTTGTCCGCGAGCGTCTCGGTGCCGACCTCGAGCCGGCCGACGGCGCGCGGGTCCACGCCGTACTTGCTCAGCAGCCGCGCGACGGCCGTGAGCGCCAGCGCGTTCACGTCCTCGCGGTCGCCCGGGAAGGCCATGGCGCGCTGGCCCAGCCCGAGCGTGTACTTGCCGGCGGGCACGCCGTCGTGCCGCTCCAGCGCCGCCTGGTCCACCGCGAACGCCGGCAGGTGCGCCTCGACGGCCAGGATGCCCACGTTCTCGGCGCGCGGCGGGTCCATCGCGGCGGTAGCAGGATCAGCGGGCGGGCAGCTGGGTAGGGCAGGCAGGCAGGCAGGTAGGCAGGTAGGCGGGGGTGCCGTCACGGAGTGGGGGGCTGGAGGGAGGCGGCGCGTCGGGGAATGCGGTGGACGGAGCTCCTGCTGGGCGTCTGCTTGGCTCGGATCGGCTCCTTGTGGTGTGGGTGTGACCCGCTTCGGCTGCTGAGGACACCAGGTCGCAGAGCGCGGTGGGGTGGAGGCGGATGGTCCTAAACCACGGTGCGTTCGAGATCTACCAGCAAGTATTGTGTGTGCGTGGCAGCGTGTTTTGAGAATCTTTGCTCTTTTTGGCGCGCATCGACACTCGAACACCAGGGACCTTCACTCCGGGCGATCCCCGCGAGTCCCATGGCGCTCTGGGGTCTGATGCACCCGCATGACGCGCCGGCATGGCGCTCGGATGTCCGAGGGCCCATGTTCAACGTCCGATGTCCGATGTCCGATGTCCGATGTCTGCTGTCTGATGCGCAATGTCCGATGGATGATCCAAGTGAGACCGCAGTGTCCAATCCGACCGGTTGGAAGAGAAGACGTCGCGTAGGCCGGCGCGGTGGACGCGATGACCCGCATCTCGGTCGCCGAGACGCGGTGCGCGCACGCGGACGTGATCGTGAGTCGACTGCGTGCACTGCGAGTGGAGGATCTGGGCTGGAGGCGGTGACGGGGACTGATGGGAGCTGACGGGCAGGGGAGCGAGGCGCTGCGTGGCAAGCTGCTCGGGTCCGGGCCCGTGCTCAAGAAGATCGACCTGCTCGTGGCCGAGATCGCGTGGATGTGCGTGCTGGTGGCGATTCTTCTTCTTGTTGCAGTTGTTGTTGTTGTTGTTGCTGCTGCTGCTTGTCTGCGACTCACGCCGCGTGCGCCGTGTCCCCGAGCCAGTGTGGCGCAGCGAACGGTGGTGACGGTGGCGTTCGACACGTTCTCGCGGCTGCGGCCCGTGTTCCACGGCGACTTCGTGCGCCTCGAGGGCCGCGCGCTGAGCATCAACAGGTCGTCGGTCGTGTGCCAGGCGAGCGTCTACCGCCGCGACTGGGCCTCGGGCGAGTTCCAGCTCACCCACAACGCCATCGTGACGTTCGTGGCGATCGACGAGCGCGGCCGGGCCAGCGGTGGGCTGCCCGAGCTGTTCGACCCCCAGCGGCCCGTGCAGTGCAGGCAGCTGCGCGACCTGGCGGAGAAGCGCAAGCAGCTGAGCGCGCGCTGGCGCGAGGCGCAGGAGGGCGTGCGCACGCTCGCGGCCACGCAGCGCATCACGCACGGCATGATCCCGGCGCTGGATGGTGATGGAGACGGCGACGGCGCCATGCCCGCGCGGCTCGTCGACATCCGGGACACGGTCGTCGAGACGCGCAACAACTTCCTGCTCAAGCACGCCAACCTCAACCGGAATGTCTTTGGCGGCGTGCTGCTGGACTGGATGGTGCGTGGACGGAGGGCCAGCCAGTTGGTCGCGGCGGACACTGACGCCTGCTTTGCCTCGATTGTGGCGCGCCGAACAGGACCGCGCGGCGCTCTACTGCGCGCGGAACTTCACCAAGAACTACAACATGGTGACGGTCGGCATGAACCGCGTGCACTTCAAGCTGCCCATCAACCTGGACAACCTCGTCAGCATTCGCTCGCGCGTCTGTCGCGTCAAGTACGTTGCTGCTCCGCTTCCTCTTGTTATCGCTCGCTCGTTCACAGCCGCTCAGCTTGCTGATCCCGTTGCTTCTGTCCGGTTGAACCCTGTGCGCGTGCTGGTTTCCCGCCGTGATCTTTCCACGCGGCGATGAATGATATGTCGACTTTCGGTCGGTCGGTTGGTGGCGATCCGTGGCTGCCACCCCCCTCAGGAAGTATTCCGTCGAGATCGAGATCGCTGTCTATCGCGTGGAGCTGCCGCACAACAAGCAGCAGTTATCGCACACGGGGTACGCCGTCGCTTGGCACCTTGAACATGGGGCGGCGTTTCACTCACCGCACCCTCTCGATGCACCAGCTACTTTGAGGTGCTGAACCTGGAGGAAGACAACCGCCGGCGCGAGATCCACCTGGGCGTGACCGCCAAGGAAGAGGACCAGGAGGGCATGGCCGCACTCATGCGCGCTTTCCGCCGCCAGCAGTTCGAGAAGGAGGACGCGGAGCTGCTCTCGATGACGCCCATCGCGGTCTCCACGTCCAACAAGTTCACGGACGACCCGGCGCCCGCGGCAAAGCTCTGAGCGCGCTGATCTCGTTGAGCTTGATGAGCAGCGAGCCCTGGTAGCCTGCGCACCAGACCCTCGAACTGGGAGTCGCGCGGCATGTCGATCGGTTTGAATTTGGCTCCTCAATCCACTCCAGGTGTGCTGTGTTGAGTACGCCCACATGCTTCTGGTCGTCGTCGCAGCTCCGTGGCCATCTCGAGTCTACTATAGGACAGAGCGTGGTGGCGGGCGGTGCGAGGTGGCCCGAGTTGCTGCAGTTCGTGAGGTGGGCGATCGTCGATTCAACCAGACAATCAACTCAACCTCGTGAATCAACACGAGGTGACGCTGGCGACGTGGGATGCGAACAGATGCCGGCTCCTCAAGTTTTTATGTGCGAGCCAAAATGCTGAAGGTGACCACGGTGAGAGGAGCCCAAGGCTTTCAGCGCGTTTTTATTCGTCGATTGGCCAAAGGGTCATTATCATTGTTTTAGACGAAAATAGCGATTTGCTTTGGCAAATTGCGAGGAAAAGCAGCCGCACAACAAGCTCACAGTCTGATCGATCATATGCCGACGGCTTCGACGCGATCAGGGTAGCCGGCGATGCGATCCGGCTCACAAGGTCGCGCACGACAGTCTGTTTGCACGCAGTTGTTTTCGTGTGAGCTCGGGCAAGGCGAGTGGATTTGCTGGCAGTATCAGACTGATCCGATGACTGGACAAAGCTCAGCGCAAACGACTGGCCGGCGCGCGAGAGTCTGCATCCACAACATGATGTCTGGCGATCTGTCACGCGCCGCGAACCTTCGCCCGCTCGCCATGAGATCTCATACGCCGCCAGACATGGCCACAGCAGAGCAGGCACCAGCGGGTCATATCTCATCGGCAGCATTTCGTGCGGCCCGAACGCAGCGTCAGCGTCGCGAAAGCCTCTGTCGGGGAAAGTTCCTGCTTGTCATCGACTGGCAACAGGGCCTTTCACAGTGGCAACAGGATATATCAGCTCGGATTTGTCGCTTCTCCCCACTAAAAGAGTGAGACGCACAGTTCGGTGCATTTCGAGCACTTTTTCACAATTACACACCCGATTAGGACACGGGGCGTCGACCGGCGCTAAAAAGTAGCGCCATTCCGGCCGTCCCTCAAGGCGAGCGAGACGTTGGGCAAGACGGCGAGGGCCGCGGCGCCGCCGCCTCCATTTCCTCGCGTCTTGCCACATTGGAGCCATCACCACAACGCCCGACAAGGCGCGGAGCGGAATCCAGCCGCGTCGCTTCTTCAGAACACCAGGGCGATGGGTTAAAAGAAGGGAGGATTTCGCTCGCCAATGTCATTCTGAACCCATTGCGCGCGTCCTGAAGGTTGTATAGGGCAGGAAAGAGGGCGGAAAATACAGCACAAAGCAGTCAATTCGCGCGGGCTAGGGCTCTGCGGGACATAGACGGGAGCCGCACAGTGAAACGACAACCTGATGAATCTACTTTCCGTCTCGAGTCCCAACTTG
>JAADYB010000791.1:0-13111 GCA_023338075.1 Phytopythium litorale | reverse complement strand
GTGACGCTGCGCTGCGTCGAGACGACGCGCGAGGTGTCGCGCGGACTGCTGCACTTCGTCGTGACGCTCGGGTGCAGCGCGCACAAGAACGGCGCGGCCATGTACTTCCCGGCGGCCGTCGTGTTCCTGGTGGCGACGGCCGAGGACGAGCTGGCGCTCGGCTGGTGGCAGCTGTCGCTCATCGTCTTCATCTCGCTGCTCGGGTCGCTCGGCACGGCGCCGATCACCAACTCGAGCCTCGTCGTCATCTACTCGGTGTGGCAGTCCGTGTACCCAAACGTGCCCATGCCCGCGTCCTTCAGCTACCTCGTGGCCATCGACTGGCTGCTCGACCGCTTCAGCACCGTCTGCAACGTCGTCGGCGACACGTACGTCGCGCGCATCATCGCCGAGCAGGTCGACGAGACCTACGACGTCCCCCGGGAGCATCTCCAGCAGCAGCAGCAGCAGCAGCAGTGAATGGTTGAAGTGACTCTGTGTGTGTGTGTGTTTGTGGGGCGTCGGGCGTGCGGAAAGCAGCCAGCGGATTCCGGAATATACACTCACTTGGAAGAGCGAGTGGTGCCGACGACCAACGTGTCCGACAACTCCATCACAACCTCGACCTGTCATCCCCGATCGAGCGGGAGCAATGCCAGTCGGTCGTCTCTCGACCATCGACTAGTTGCAGGGACACATACGGCGGGCGCGGCTTAGCGTCTTGATTCAAAATGCGCTCGAGCTGTTCCCGAGCGAGAACCGCGAGCACTTGGCGTTGCCGTCGCGCGTGTTTGACGTGGACCCGGAGAGCTTCACGATCGACGGGCGGCGCGTGTTCATCGGCGAGGTGGGCAACTCGGGCAAGGGCACGGGCTTCACGACGTGGGACGGGTCGGTCGTGCTCGCCAAGTTCCTCGAGTATCAAAGACGCGAGACGCGCGAGCTGACGCTCCAAGGCGCGCGCGTGCTCGAGCTCGGCGCCGGCACCGGACTCGTGGGCCTATCGGCTGCACTGCTCGGCGCCAAGGAGGTCGTCCTGACGGACCTGGACTACATGATGGAGAACCTGGCGCGCAATGTGGCCTCGACTCTGCGGCTTGCCGTCGAATCTGGACGCGCGGTGCACTCGCCGCCCGGTGCACTCGCCGCCCGATGCGCGACTGGTTCTCGCCTCCGTCGGACCTCGGCGGCTTGGACGTGATTCTGGCGTCGGACGTCGTCTGGGTCGAGGAGCTGATCGCGCCGCTCGTACACATCATGGACGTGCTGCTGCGTCACTCGCCGCCCGGTGCGCGCGTGCTCATGGCGCACCAGATGCGCAGGACCCAGTCGGACCGCGTGCTGTTCGCCGAGGCTCGAGTGCCACGCACTGCCAGGGCCAAAACCCGCCGGGTTTTGGTGGACCACTCTATACCCTTCCGAATCACATGGGTATACAAAAATAATATGACAGGAAGACGGAAGATTTCGCAGGTCCTGCCAGAATCTTTCCTGCCCTGTCAAATCCGTTGAACAGTCATTTATAAAATGACGCAATGAATTCTTAGATTGGGTTCTCGCCTAGCATTTTGACTTGGTGAACACACCGGATCCGCCCAAACCAATTCGACATATCATTTTGGGTGAGTAGTACATTTAAAATGGGCGCCATTCGACACTTTTTGTTTCCGATACGCCACTTTTTGTTTCCGATTCGACACTTTTTCTTTCATTCATCGTCGATTCAATGCCCTCTTTGACTAAAAATACCTTGAAACAAACCTGCCAGGTTTATTTCAAGGTTTTTGTGTGTTTTTTGACGCGACAGTGTCACGGCTGGTGAATTTCACCGACACGCAACTGCTGACCATCACTCCGTGATGGAAATCACCAAAACGGTGGTCCACCGTTTTATGCAGCCGAGCACCGTCACCCACCCAGATGCCAAACAAAATGAGACAAGATCCAGTATACTGGACGCAGCTCGCTCGGCTCTTTCTTGGCACTCGTGATTTCGCCCCCGACCGCGCACCTTCCGCCCTCCTTCCTCACTACCAGCGCCACCATGTCGATCCACATGCGCGCGCAGCTCTGTGCGTCTCTCCGCTGCCTCCCGCGTCTCGATTGCCGGTGGCTGACGGCCATAGTGTGCTCCTGTTGATTGAGGCAGTCCTGGTGCGGCCGCAGCAGCTGAGCAAGCTCGGCGCGCGGTCCGTGGCGATGGCCAAGAGCACGCGCAGCCAGGCGCTGGCCCTGCGTGCGCCGAGTACGTCGCTCGACTTCAATGCCGCGCGCGTGGTCTTTGTCGCCCGCGACGTGAACCGCTGACGTGTCCTGCCTGCGCTGTTCCCCTCCAACAGACACGCTGTCGCTCGTGCGCGCGCCGCGCATGGTCGCGATCGGCGCCGTGCTCAGCGCCGGTGTCGCGGCCGCGCTCAGCAGTGGTGCGTGAGCCTGTGAGAGAGACACCCGGGTGTGGAGCGCGTCACTCATGGAGATCGTGTGCTGTCTGCAGACTCGGCGCTGTGCGAGAACATGGTCGTGTTCGCGGAAGCCGTGCGTGTGGCGTCCTCCACGAGTATCCGGTGACTGCGGACTCACGATCGATGCCGCTACCTTTGGTGCTTGCAGTCGGGACCGAGCGGCGGCAACGACCCGGCCAAGGACAAGAAGCAGAGCGACCTGGTCGAGCAGTGGATCGACGGACTGCTGAGCCGCGCGGGCGAGCTGACACTCGCGGGCGGCCTCGGCTTCTGCTCGGGCTACGCGCTCAAGCAGGTGGGCAAGGTGGCAGCCGTGACGATCGGCGTGGTGTTCCTCGTGGCGCAGGCCGCGGCGTCCCAGGGGTACATCGACATCAACTGGAGCAAGGTGCAGAAGGACGTCATCTCCAAGGTCGACACGACGGGCGACGGCAAGATCACGAACGAGGACATCAAGCTCTGGTACGAGAAGCTCATGGTCGTCATGCGCAAGAACCTGCCGTCCTCGGCGGGTTTCTCGGGTGGCTTCGCGATCGGCATCGCGTGCGCGTAGACCGACTGAGCACGACAAGCTGGGCGACTGAGTGCTTGGCTTGTGTCTTGGCGCATCTATCTCTGCGTGACTTGTTGACAATGAACACTTGCATTCTGGTACAAGCCTCCGCTCCACAATAGTACTTTACATGGCGAGGTCAGTCGCACGGGAAGGCCTTGGCGAGGAACCCGACGATCATGGACCGGTCCTCCGCGCTCACGCCCATGTTCTTGAGCTCACGCGAGTAGGCGGGCACGCTGCTGATGCCGTTGCTGATGAGGTTCAGCCCCATGGTCGAGTACAGGATCACCTCCGGGTTGTCGAACGACAGGAACATTTGCCGCGAGCTCTCCGAGCACGTCGGGAAGCAGTTCTGCCACATTTGCTCGCGGATCCGGGTCTTCTGCGCGTCGTCGGCCGACTGCGAGGCCGAAAGCGCGTTCGAGCCAAGAACGTGAGTGGCGCAAGACGTCACTGCAGGAACGACTCGCACTCGGAAAACGTACCGGCGGCGTCGCGATGGCTGTTGCGCGCTGCTCGCGGATCGCTCGCTCATCCATCTGATGGACCCAGGCAAACCACGGCATCGTCAGCGCTCCCCTGCCTTCTTGCTCGCTGCAAACCCGCCCGCTGCCTATCGGTCGAGGTCTTCCGATGGTTCGCCAAGCACCCGCGCAGAGTCTATCATTTATCCCCCGACCTTGCGGAACGTTTGGGCACGTAGACTCCACCCACGCGCTGCGAGATGCGACTCCTAGATAGCGGCAGACACGCACGCCCATCCGTCCAGCACCATCGTCATCACTCCACTCGGACCGAAAGACGAGTCGTTAGGAAAGCAGACGCTGCTGCTCTCCTCCGTCGGGTTGATCGCCTCTCGGGCGACGCCGAGGGCACTAGCCCGCCTCCGCCGACAAAGAAAGCGAGGTATGTGTATGGTCACGCACCGATGGGTCCTTCTCAATGTAGATGCGGTACGCGTCCGCCGTCGTCAGTCGCGGAGTGTACAGCGTCGCCTTCCACTCCTGCGCCGCGAAGAGAGCATGCGAGAGATTCGCCAGCCGCATTAGCCTCGACAAGGGTCCAGGGCGGCGCGCCGTTACTGCCCCGCCGCCACGCCCATACTTGGCTCAACCCGCGGCCAGCGGCCCACTGTGGCCGGCGGGGTCGAAGCCACCGGGCGTTCCGCGGCACGAGCACGATGTCCAGCCCACTCACCTCGGTCTCGTCGTCCTCGTACTCGAACTCGATGGGCGAGATCCACTCGCGCGCGAGCAGCCGCTCCAGGATGCGCCGCGCCAGCCGCGCGCGCGCCTCGCCCAGCAGCGTGTTGCTGTGCAGCCCGTCGCCGGTGGCCAGCGCTGGCAGCGCACGCGCGATGGCGTTGCCGTTGCCGTTGCCGCTGCCGCTGGCGCTTCCGTTGCCGCCCTCGTCTGCCGCGCGCGTCGCCAGCACCGCGGGTGACGTGAACAGCTCGATGCCCTCGCGCTCGAGCCACTCGAGCAGCTGCGCCTGCTCCACGAACTCGCGCGCACTGTCGTCCGCCGTCTCCACGATGCCCGCGTGCTCCAGCAGCACCACGAATTCGTCCTCGCTCATACTCGCGCGCTGCTATATAGGCCACCCACCACTTCCGCCGCCTTCCGTCCTTTCTCGCTTTGGACCGAAGCGCTGCTTGTTCGTGGGCGAGGCGGCGCAAGAGAGACGGAGCGTCTCGACTCCGATCTGAGTCGAGGGCATGCACACACTCGAACAAACAAACAAACACACAGCAAGCAGAAGCAGAAGCAGAAGCAGAAGCAGAAATAGACTCAGATCTGATATCATCCGTCCCGTGCGGCTGGCTTCAAGCTTCAATCCCAGCTTCAGCTTTGCGGGAACTGCTCTGGACACAGGGTTACGCAACACCGCCAGCGTGTGGGCTGTGCGGGGGTACCCGGAGGATACGCCCTCTTATTCCCCGTGTTGATTGTTAGCTCACGGCTCACTCGCCACCAGCGCCGAGGGGCTGCGTCTTATCCGTCCCGGGCGTGCAGCCGCCTTGAGTTGAAGGCGGCGCGAGCATGTGGCGGCGGCCGCGGGCGGCCACGAGACGCGGCCCTCGGGTTGAGCATTACGCGCGCGTGTTCGCTGTTGGTGGCGGCGCTGCAAGCGCGGACGGAAGCAATGGGGGCCGTTGTGCTCGACGCATGCCGTGGGATATTTCGGCGCGCTTCTGGACAGGAATAGAGCCGCCACCCATGGCTCTTGACTTGTTGTCGTGGCGCACATGGCGTGCAGCCATCACTTCTTCGGTGGGGAGAGGGAAAATAGCAGCGTGCGACGTGGAGGCTTTCGCCGCGCTGGACAGCAATAGCACACAAAAATCCCGCCGGTCGCCACGCACACTCCGTCGACAGCGAGGGCGACACGTTGAGGCGCTCGCCTGTCCACTTTGCTCACGAGACTCGCCGTCCGTGCAGCCTCCCGCCGCTGCTTTGCGCCGGTCACTTCGGAAGAACCCTTCACTTGCGCTCCACGCGCAAGTATACCCCCCACTCCACACGCAAGTGTACCCTCCCTATGAGCCGGCGGACAGGATGGAAACGCGCGCTCCCGGTCGTCCTCGCCTCGCTCTCCTGTTGCTGCGCCGAAGCGCATAGCCACAGTCAGACCGGTGCCTCTCTGGCGAACAGCGGCGCCGAGAGCTTCCAGGGGATTGCCAGCGAGTACAGCGTCTCAAGTAGCCGACACAGCCTTCGAAGCAGCGATGGTCACAGGAGCGCCATGGCTGCACTATTCCCTCTCGCGTGTACGAACCGACAGCTGCTTGACGACCACAACGAGCGCTGCGCGGAAGTCTGGTGTGACGACGGAGCAGCCGCATGCACCAACCCGGAGCCGCAGGTTGTGTACATCGCAGGGATGTGCCCCGTCGGCTTTGAGGCAGACCTCGGACTCGCGCCGAACGTGCTTAAACAGATCGCTGGTTCCTCTCATCCGCGAACTCCGCTTCGATGGCGATACGTCGACTGCGCGCGTCGATCTGGCCCCGAGCACAGGCACCGAGGCCTTCGAGGAGACGCATCGAGTAGCAGCGACAGCAGCTTGTTGATCGGTGAGCCGATCTTCGAGACCAACAGCGCCGATGGAAGCGCTGCGATCGGGGATGCTGTGAACACTGCCAACGACTCGAACCTTCCCAACGGCTCCAGCAGTTACGACCAGTCCAATGTTGTCGGAGACGAAGACAGCGGCAGCAGCGTCATGAGCGGGAGCGGGAGTACCAACGGCTCGGGATCGTCGATTCAGGACGGAGCCACCTCTGACTCGTCGTCGAGCAGCACCAGCGGTGGCGGCAGTGACAGTAGCAGTGTCAACAACAGCAGTAGCAGGAACAACAGCGGCAGTGAGTCCAATCTAGTACCAGCGGCTTCGGCGAGCAGAGCCCCGATCGCGAACCCGACAGCACAGCCTTCGGCGACTACACCGACCCAGGAGTCGCTGCCTTCGACAACACCGCTATCGATCGGCTCCGCCGAGCAAGCAGAGGCAACAGGCAGCGCAGCCCCCAAGGATACGAGTTCTTTCTGGACATCAGTTCCCAGCACCAGCAGCTCATTGTCGACGGCAGTTCCACAATCATCTGCTGCAGCCGGAGTCAGCGCTTCACCAACATCAGCCATCGAAACGGCGCAGCCAACGCAGAGTTCGTCAGCGGCGCAACCCGCTGCGCAGACTGCGGCGCCTACCCGCCCTGGGATCTCAGCTGCACCAAAGACGACAGCCCCGGCTGCGAGCGCCACTTTAGTCACCTCAGCTACGGAGTATTCGAACTTGACGGTGGAAACGACTGCAACCACGGCCGCAGCAACGACAATGACAACGTCAACGACAGCAACCACGACAATTACAACGACCACGACCGCGACTACGACCGCGACGGTGCCTCCGACAACGACCGCGAACTCGCAAGCAACAGACTCATCGGCAGTGACCGAGACAACGACAATCGCCCCTACCTCAAGTGCTGCATCCACCAGCGAGACGGCGGCTTCTGTTACCTCTCCCTCCTCCGCTTCGACCTCTTCGACTCCGTCGACTGCGCTTCCAGCGTCCAGCAGTGCCGGGGCAGGGACAGGGACAAGTGATACCAGCTCCATGCATGCAGCTAGCGCGTCGGGAACTGACAGTCGAGGCAAAGGGGACGGCTCGGAGGACGAGAAGGACGGCTCCAGCAGTGCGGAAACGCCGCTGCCGACCACCGCAGCCCGCACGTCTTCTCCCACGGCCGATCAGTCCCAGTATCAGCCAAACGGCACCGGGGGTTCAGACCGCACGGCCGCAGCAGACAGCTCCGGTTCCGGGGATTCGAGAAGCAGCCACGGCTCGAGCTCGGACAGCGGCAGCTCGGGCGTCATGGGCAAACTGCTGCTCTACGGCGCGGTCGTGCTGGGCGTCGCAGGCATCGTGGGCGCCGTCTTCGCGTACCGCGCCAAGCACCAGCGCGACCACCGCACTGAGTGGCAGCGGTACCAGTCGAATATGTCGGCGCGCGCGACCTCCCCGCCGGCTCCCGTCACCCCTGATGTGCCCGACGCGACACCGTCGGCCGATGCCAGCGCCGGCGGCTTCTACGAGCGCGAGACCGGCGACATGGCCGACATTCTCTGAGCGATCCGCCACCCCATGTACAATGTACAAGTAAGTAGTCCATGTATCAATGACTTCAACTACCCGTGAATAAAAGGAAACTACCGTAAATAAAGAAACTTGGCGCCGCATGGACAGCCATCCTGCCGCATGGATCCTCATCATCAATACAATCGCGAGGTGAAGAGGACGAGATGGAGGAGGCGACGCTGCCGCTGGGGGCCGTGCGCACGGCGGACGGGCGCGTGGAGATCCCCGCGTCCACGCGCGCCGACGGGTCCACGCGGCGCACCATCCGCGTGCGCGCGGGGTACGTGCCGCAGGACGAAGTGCGCGCGTACCGCACGCCTGCGCAGCGCGTACGTTTGCTTCTCGGTGTGAGTGTGTGGGCATTGATGGTCGTGCGCTGACGTGGATCACGCGCGGTCTACAGCGGCGGGAGGAGGAGCAGCGGCGAGAGGAGAAGGCGGAGCGGTCAGGTGGTGCAGTGAGTTCCTCTGGCGCTAGGAGGAGCAGTCGCGCGGGACGGAGAGGCGACGACGCGGGTGATCTGTCGCTGGCGTCGCTCTCGATCCGCGAGGGACCGTCTTCGCCGAGACAGCGGCCGCACGAGCTGAAGGCCGACAGGCCAACGGCGGTAGTGGACGAGAAAGCGTCTCCGAAACGAGAGCCTCGAGTCGAGCGTCCGAGCGGCGCGGAGGGGGAGCGCAGCGCCGACCTGAAGAAGGAAATCACGCGCATCAACCGGCTGCTGAAGGACATCGCGGCACTGGAGAAAGTGACGCCCGAGTCGCGCACGGCCGCGCAGCAGCACAAGGTGGCGCGCAAGGCGGCGCTGCAGAGGGAGAAGAGCGCCGTGATCGCCGAGCTGACCGGCGCGACGGTCGAGCAGTCCACGACGACGACCGCGTCCGGCAAGACGCGCGCCGTCATTAGCATGTGAGTGCGTCTGCGCCACCGTGGAGCACTATCATCCAATCTAAACCGAAGGGTTCGAGCGGCGTGAACGTGTGATTCACGACGAGAGGAGGAATGGGGCCGCTCGACGACTGACGGGTGACTACGCGATACGCTGCTCTACTGCTTCTTGCCAATAACCTTCTGATCTAGCACAGGCGCCGTGGGCACGACGGCCTCGGGCTCCGTCATGCCGTCGACCCACCCCCACGCGATGACGGAGATGCGGCCTTCCTGGCGCACCGGCACGTCCTGCAGGATGCCGTGGCGCCAGATGACGTTCGTGTCGCGGGCGAACGCGTACACGCACCCGTCGGGCTGCGGCACGCTGATCGTCGTCTTGGTCTGCGCGTGCTCGAACGCGGCGTCGCGGGTCGCGCCGAACGAGATGCCGACCGTGAAGTTCTGCTTGGCGGCGATCTCGGGCTTGACGGCGGCCGCGTCGAAGTGGAACGGCTTCCACTGCGACGTGTCCACGTACCAGTTGAAGCGCGTGGCCTTGATCGACAGCTTGAAGAACTTCTGCAGGCGGTCCGTGACCAGGTCGAACGTCGGGCACTTGCTCTTCCAGCTAGAGCGGTCGTCCACGATGAGGTGCGTGCCGTCGATCTTGTCGTTGCCGTGCCACATCTTGAGCAGCCGGTCGCGCGGGATGCCGCACTCCTCGAGCTCCTGGACCAGCTTGCCGTACAGCTCGCCCTTCTTGAAGTCGCTGAAGAGGTTGGGCACGAGCACCACGTCGCGCGACGTGAGGGCCGTCGAGAACGCGTCGTCCTTGGAGCCCAAGTCGTAGGTGATGCGCAGGTCCACCGGCTTGGTCGTGGGCTCGAACACCTCCGTGTTCTTCTTCTTCTTCTGCGTCTTGTTCTTGCCCTTGCCGCCCTTGCCGCTGTCGCCGTACTCGTCGCTGCCCGCCGTGCCGTCCTCCGCCTCGGCCTTCTTGTCCTTCTTGGGCTCCTTCTTCTTGGGCTCCCTCTTCTTCTTGTCCTTCTTCTTCTTGTCACCCGCCTCGCCCGACGCCGCGCCAGCCTCCGCCGGCGGCGGCACCGTCACGAAGTGGTTCTTGCTGCACGCCTCGCCCTGCTCGCACGCGCCAGTCTTCCAGAAGCTGGCGCACAGCGCGGCGTCGTGCACGTACCGGCACGCGTCGCGCTTGCACCGCCCGTGCATGAACGTGCGACAGACCGTCTTGAACAGCCCGTCAGCATCCTCGAAGTGCACCGGGCCCTCGGGCCGCTCCTTCTTCTCGCGCTTCTTGCGCTCCTTCCCGTTCCGCTTCTCCGCCTTGGGCTTCTTCCCCCCCTCCTCGCTCGCCGGCTCGTCCGCCTGCTCCGGCGTCGGCTCCTGCTTCTCCTGCTTCTCCTGCTTCTCCTGCTTCTCCTCCTGCTCCTGCTCCAGCGGCACCGCCGCCGCCGCCGCCACCGCCGCCTTGGCGTCCACCTCGACCACCAGCACCTCGGCCTCCACGCCCTCCATCTTGACCGCCGTCACCGCTACCGCCTGCGACTCCGTGTCCGCCATGCTGTCTGTCTTTTCTCCCGTGTCTTTCCTCGTTCTCGAGTCCCTTTCTCGAGTGCCGCGATCCAAAGTGCGCGCGAAGATCTCGCTCGAACCGCCAAAAAGACACGCGTTTGGACCACCGCGCGAGATAAATCATCAATGAGGCGGGTATATATGTAGAAAAGGGTACGAGAATTGGAATAATACTTCAATAACACGCACACATATGCAATTCGTTTCAAACGCCTCGATTTGTTTCCTTCGCGCCCCTTCCCAGAAACTTTCCGAAACTTTCATCCCACCTGGATTGTCATTTTCGGAAGCATTGCGGTCGGGAATTGTAAATAAACTCGCAAGCAACGATTCGGATAAAACCTCGACCTGGTGTGCACCACACAGTCTACTTTGCGACTTGAAAATCCGTCTAAAACGCCTTTTCTGAACCAGTCATTCCGCGCACAATCGGCGATTTTGCGACTTGAAAAACCGAGTCGCCGATTCGGTTTCTCAAGTCGCAAAGGAGACTTTGTGTGGTGCACAACACACACAAGACTCCACTTTGGCATAATTTTCCACATCTGTGAATGAGGTATGATGTGTACCACACAAACAACAATTATTTCGCGAAGCGTAAAATTTGGGAATTCTCTCGCGGAGATCCGGATTTGAGAATCAGTAATTGATCGTCCCGCTCGGAATCGGCCTCGCGACGAGCTGCGACGAGCAACGAACGAAGATGGTCGGCATCGTTTGGACCGACGCGGAGACCAACCGATTCGTCCGTATCGTCTTGGGCGAGGTCCGACGCCGGGGTCATCCAGCGTCGGCCTTTGACCGCAAGAGTTGGCGTCGGATCATGCCAGGTCTAAACAGTGATGGCTCTTGCGGTCCCAACTACACGACGCCACAGGCTCAGAGCAAGCTCCAGCGCCTTCGCAGGCGCTTCAAGTTGTTCGGCAACCTCATGCACAACAGTGGCTTCGGATTCGACGCACATTTGCACGTACCCACAGCCACCGACGACGTGTGGGCTGCTACATTGCAGCTCATAAGGAGGCGGCGGAGTTCCGACATCGGCCGCTGCCTCTGGACACCGAATTGCCCGAGATTGTTTGCAGCGGCGCCGCCACCGGTCGGTACGCCGTATCGTCAACGCGGAGTTATGCGACTAGCCGTCGCGATCTGGTGTCGCGGACGGAGGCGGCCGAGGTCTCTTTGCCCATGGCAGACGACATTCCAGAGACCAGCGTTGCCGGAACGGGTGTTGCAGTGACTGGTCAGCTCGGTAAGAGAAAACATGTACCTACCATCGCTGAGAGAATCGCGGCCTCGCCTCCTAGGCTCGAGCGAGTACGCAGCTCGCACGGAACCGTCTGGAGGCTTCTCTGGCGAACCAGTTGACAGCTAGCCAGAAAGCTGTCACAGATTTTTGGAGAGATTCGGGACCGACATGCTGGCCACCAAGCGTGCGCGGGTCTGTTTGGCCTTTGCGATGGACGCGCGGATCGCCGACACATACAATGTGCTCGACGAGTCGACAAAGAAAGCGTTCGTCGAGCTAGTAGACGTATAGAGAGGCAGAAAGCAGGAGTCCGGCGCATCGACACCACGGGCACTGCCGGTTCACCACCCGCCACGCGCTGCTCTTCGTTGTCACACGTCGTTCGCTGTTGGCATTCGCGTTCACTGTCCGTCTCGTGTGTAAGTTTAGTGCACATGGATCCAAGTGCACCTGTCCCTTGGGCCGCTCCTTCTTCTCGCGCTTCTTGCGCTCCTTCCCGTTCCGCTTCTCCGCCTTGGGCTTCTTCCCCCCCTCCTCGCTCGCCGGCTCGTCCGCCTGCTCCGACGTCGGCTCCTGCTTCTCTTGCTTCTCCTCCTGCTCCTGCTCCTGCTCCTGCTGCGCCGCCGCCGCCGCCTTGGCGTCCACCTCGACCACCAGCACCTCGGCCTCCACGCCCTCCACCTTGACCGCCGTCACCGCTACCGCCTGCGACTCCGTGTCCGCCATGCTATCTGTCTTTTCTCCCGTGTCTTTCCTCGTTCTCGAGTCCCTTTCTCGAGTGCCGCGATCCAAAATGTGCGCGAAGATCTTTAACAGCTCCGACTCTCTCTCGTGTTCGGTGCAGTGCGAAATGGAAAGTGCATTCAACCACGCTTCCAGTAGTCTGTCTACCGTCGCAACTGGCCCTGCAGCTCCCTGTGATTGTGTGCACCCACCGTCAACATGTTGTAGATCATTTGTTCTGACCGTCACTCTGACAGCAAGCTGCCTTTGGTGTTCGACACACCACTGATGCCACCCACGAATCCCCATGTGATAGTACAGTGGATCCTGGTCAAAGTGCGACAGTCAACAAGATAAAGCATCAATGAGGCGGGTATATATGCAGTAAATGGCGCGAGATGGACCATGAATCGGAATAATACTTCAATAACACGCACACATATGCAATTCGTTTCAAACGCCTCGATTCCTCACGGAGGCACTAAAAAACCTCGGGCAAACGCGGTTGTCTGTTTGGGGTCCCGGGGAGATGATGTGCATCGCACCTGTTTCTCTCTGGCAGTCGACGGCGCGCGCGGTTGCGGCGCGGGTAAAACCTCGAAATGGGGAATCGAGCGCGTGGATTGGTCGGCGTGATTCGATTCCGCCAATCCGCGCGGCCCAGTCGGCGCCACTGCCACGCGCCACAGAAACTCGCTTGCCACACATCCTCGCCCAGCCAGCAACTGGACGCTCGGCGGCTCCGATTCAGCAACGCGGCCGAGCGGTGTGTCCCTATTTTCAGGCATGGAGCATCACTCTGGCGCGGATCAAGCGCGCCGATCCTCTCGCGCTCAGTATACTGGGCGACGGTCACACTTGGCGATCCGACATGTCGTGCGCACGCGGGTAAGACGCATTGGCAAGGCACGGATCGCGCGCTGTATAAATGGCCCAGAGAACCTGGCCGGCTCGGGGGGGGGGGGGGGGGGGGGGGGGGGGGGGGGGGGGGGGGGGGGGGGGGGGGGGGGGGGGGGGGGGGGGGGGGGGGGGGGGGGGGGG
>JAADYB010000790.1:0-13137 GCA_023338075.1 Phytopythium litorale | reverse complement strand
GATGCCGCCCAGGAAGAACAGCGGCTGGAACAGGTTGCTCAGGTACACGGAGATGGCAACGAAGGCGCCAATGTCGAGCTGGCGGCCGTCGCTGTTGGCCACAACGTGCGGCGCTGCCAGCGCCAGCGCCAAGAGCACCGTAATCTGGATAACGATGGCCTGAGCGCCGTTCAGCACGCTAAGCGACGCCTGGACCGACAGAGAGTAGCGCTGGTACTTCTCGATCACCTTGGCGTATGTGTCGACCTCGTACCGCTCGTTGGAGAAGTACTTGATGGTCTCGTAGTTGATGAGCGCGTCCGTGGCCTTGTCGTGGTACTCGTTGTCGTGGCGCGTGGACGCCTCACGGAACTTCTTGCGCCACAGCGTGATTTTGATGGTCAGGTACGCGTACACGACGAGGCTAGTGAAGGCCACGAACGACAGGCTCGCGAGCTCGAAGTGCACCGCGAAGATGATGACGACCACGACCGACTCGGCTAGTGTCGGGAACAGGTAGAGGAACACGTACGACACGACCGAGTTGGCCGACTCGACGCCGCGGTCCATGGATCGCAGCACGTCGCCCAGCTTCTTCTGCACGTGCCAGTCGTACGACAGCGACTGCACGTGCTCGTACGTGAGCGTCGCGAGCTCAATGTACGCCGTCTGCTTGACTCGCAGGTAGATGAGCGACTGCGCCTCCTTGAACAGCTTGGACACGAGTGTCAGGCCCGAGAAGATGGCGATGTCGGTCACGGCGCCCGCCACGTCCCCGTTGATCAGCTTGTTGGTGGCTCGCGCCATGAACAGCGGCGACGCGAGGTTCCCGAGCTTCGAGATGATGAGCACCATGTAGGTGCTGAGCGCGCGCGCCTTGTTGACGGCTCCGTGCGGCCAGAAGTACGGCTTGAGGATGTACATGAGCTTGACGAACGAGATGCCGCGCTGCTGCTGCGAGGTCGGCGTGGGCGCCACCGGCGCGTCCAGGTTGTCGGGGACAGGAGGCGAGGCCGTCGACTCGAGCAGGTAGTTGAGGTTGACGACCTCGAGCACCGTGAAGATGAGCGGCAGCGAGTTGGCGATGTTGGCGTCGCGCAGCGCGTACTGCGCCTCGTCCAGCTCGGAGAAGGCGTCGAGGCGGAACGAGTCGACGGCGAGCGACACAATGAACGCGAGCGCCAGGAGGTGTGCGAGCCACGTCCAGGCGCGGGTGTCCGGGAAGCGCGCGGCCAGCGAGAAGAGCGCGGCCTTGACCAGCGTCGTCCACACGGGCAGCGCCCAGAACTGCCAGCGCACGCTGGCAGGGCCGTCGAACAGCCACGCGAAGCTCAGGAAGCTGCGCGAGCCGAGCGCGAGCCACGCAACGGCGAGGATGCTCGCCAGGTCCCACGCGAAGAGCACGATGAGGCTGAACTGCAGGCACAGCATCTGGCGCTTGGCCATCTTGCGGTGGCCCCGCTTGCCCGCCGCCGCATCCTCGGCGTCATCGTCGCGCCAGCGGGAGAAGGCCGCCGCCTTCTTGTCGTCCTGCGCGGCCGGCAGCAGCGGCGACGACTCGGTCGCGGCGCTCTGGACATTGGCCGGCGTGTTGCTGCGCTCCACCGGCGCCATCGTCGGTCGGGAGGGCTTGGAGAGGACCTGGAGATCGGCGCAGGACGCAGGAGAGATGCAGGAGAAGCGGCTGGAGCTTGGGGAGGCGCGCGAGCGGCCTGGAGGCGCGGGGAGAGCGTCCGGGAGGCCGGTGGCGAGTCGCGAAGTGCGACCGGAGGGTCGGATGCGAGCGGAGCTCGTGGCGCTTGGCGCTTGGCGCTTGCTTCACGCCGGACTTGCGGCTGATTATTGCCCAATGGGCGGATTAATGAATCCAAATGCGACGATAGGATTGGCTGGAAAGACGACAGCGTGTGATTACGCAATATGCGGGCGGACTGTGCGCAAAGCCTGGCCACAAGAGAATCATGAACTGTAGGAATTGATATGTGAAGCGCCAGCTGTGGGTGTTACCGCAGGAATCAAGGTTGAAATCTCTCTCACAATAGATACATGGTGTGCGATTTGAGTGGACCTGCTTGATCTGCTTGAAGTGCAAAGATACTTCACCGTCGTTCGTATCTTGTTGCGGCAATGATTCAACGACCTCCACCGCCTCAGGATGGGCCGCCAAAGCGGCGCAGGTCCGACAGGATGCGTTCGCTGTCCATGCGCGAGGCTGGCGCGGGTTCACGGGTCTTGCCAGGGCTCTCAGTGCTCGAGGAGCCTTGCTGTGCTGTCATGACCTCAGCATCCCACATGAGGTCGCTCGAGTCGGCGCTCGACTCGCCACGAGGCTCGCGGTCGTCTTCGCTTTCGGATAGAAAACCATCTCGATGCGTGATGTGTGTGTCACGATCGCGAACCGGAAGAGTGGCTTCACATGGTCGCTCGTGACCACTCGCACTGGCAGTCGCACCTGCGATGGTGTCATCTGCGATGATATCAGACTTTACTGGATCCAATACCATCGACACCTCAGATAGGATCGTCGCAATACCGCTCATGTCGTCCGGTGGATGAGCTAGATCGTCTACGCCAAGTTGCGATGGCAGCGGGCGTGTGACCGATTCAGCTTCTGCATCCGGCAAACTTGGTGAATGGGGAGCATAGTCAAACCATGGCTCCTCTAACATCTGTCGCTTGTTGTTGCTCTCTTCGGTAGTGGATGTGTCATGGTGCAGAGAGGGTTGATCCCCGGCGACCTCCAGCGTCGTCGGTGATTCTTGGACCACCTGTTCGACCAGATCCGCTATCACGGATTGGAGCTCACCCACGGTGGTCACTTCCACTGGGATGCTCATTCCAGAAGTGCTGCTCACATCGTTCACATCGTTTGGTGGGTTACCGCAGCGCTCCTGCACATGCGTCGACAATCGAGGTGCTGCCTCGCCAGGCTCTTGCTCCACCACATGCCGGCTTTCTTTATCATGCTCTCGTAATGGTTTCGTTTGTGCCTTCGAGAGTCTGTTGGGCGTGGTAATGATGTTTTCACGTTTGCCGTTTCTCGTGATGGACTGACATAGTTCATCTGCTGCCATTGGTTCAATGGAGAGACCACCAAGAAGCGGCGGATCCCATCGCTGGCCTTTGCCTGAGGCGCCTTCGTTCGAATTCGCTGAGTCGAGCTCAATCAGGGCCACCATCCCATGCACGACTTGCAAAACATCCGTGTTGATGAGTGTTGGCGACACTTGCGAGGAGATGTCGCCTGGTGTGAACTCTTCAGATTGCATCTCTTCGTCTGGTGACAGCATCTCATCGCCTTCCTCATTCAGAATGAAGTCTTCTTCATCATCCTTCTTGGGCAGACGGGGAAACGTTGAAAATGTGTCGGCGTGGTCGGTTCCCACATGTTCTGGGATCGAATCCAGGCGTTTATGTGGCTCCGCTGCTACTGAATCGGCGACGCGGGACTCCAAATCCATACTATTCGCGTCGCTAGCGTCATGTTGGATGCATGTTGTCACAGGAGGCTCGATTAAAGCCTCGGTGCACAAGCGACGCTGGGTTCGCTGTTGCGATCGCCTCCAAGCGATCTGAATGTGGGCGACCGCTTCTACCTTCGCGCAGAAGATCTTGTATTGTTCTCGTCGGCGCTGGAGTAGAATTCGTGCGAGCTTCCCTCGCCAAGCAGCCTGGACGCACATTGCCGCCTCCACTTGCTCTAGATGGTCGCATCGCCAGGCGTAGATGCGCCTCCACCATCTCTGCAACCGGACAGCACTCAACTTTGCCACTTGATACCGTCGTTTGCATACCCACAGGTGAACTTGGTGGAGAATGACAACTCTAGAGGCTCTAAGTCGCGTGACATCCGCTCTTGCCAGTTCTCGACGAGCCCAGCACTGAATCACGATGCAGGCCCGTCGATGGGCCGTCCAAGATACTCGAGCCAGCATCCCGCGCACGATTTTCTGTATGACTCGAGCCGACAGATGCCTCGCCTCTATCATCAACTGTCGCTCTTTTCGGCGAAGATGGTGGCGAACAAATCCCTGAAGTTTTACTGCCGACCGCCATCTCATCCGACGGTGTTGCTCGTCCTCTTTCAGATGCTTTAGGAGAGTGATGGCACATCGTTGTCGGTGCCAGCATTGCAAAGTGATGGCTGCGTTGGCGCGATTCATCTTGATAGCGTGGTACCGCTTCTGTTCAAATCGTGACCGTAGTGAGCACTGCAAGACAATAGACGCGTCATGCTGTCGCTTTCGGCTGACCTCTCGATCGCGGAGCTGGGCTTCTTGCCTCTCAATGGTTTCGCCGACTCGCTTGGCTCGAAGTTGCTCTTGGATCATATCTTGTTGCTGCTTGAGGTGAAGCTGCTGGTACGATCGCTGTAGCGCTTGCCAGTTCTCGTGCAGCGTGGTGTATTTCTGCTTCTCGAGCTCAAGGGCTGCTGTTAACGCCACGAGTTTTGCGTTCAACTCGAGCTCCGACTTCCCCAAGACCGGCAACGCACTCCGCGAAGCCGTTTGTTTGTGCGACTTTGTCGATGAGCTTGCTTCTACCTCGGATGAATCGCTGATGCGTCGATCCTCTCGGTTCTTCCGTCGCACCTCTTTCTTCATAGCTGTATCAAGTTGGGGTGAAGGACTAGTCGGCGCTCTGGATTTGACGTCGCAACTGATACTCGGAGATGTATCGTGTTGAGCTGGGTGAAGCATTTCTAGTTGGTGTTGCCGTCGACGCAAAAACGCGAGGTACTCGTTCCATTGGATTCGCTTCGGTAAAGCAAGAATACACCCGTTCAAGCATCAGCATTAGACAACGGATCGGACTAATTCACGCACATCAAACACGCATTTCGTCACCTCGTCACTGTCGGAGTCCATTGCAGCGAACAACGTTCGGATTTGGCGGCCGGAGTCGAGAGGTGTATCGTCGGCGTTGAATAGAAGAGCCAAGAGTTTCTTGCCGTCGGTCGTCGCTTTCATATCTACGACGAACATCAAACGAGTTGTATGGATTAGTATCGCATCTCTTGCGAGTGACAGTCAAGTGTCGAAGGAATTACCATCCAAGCGACTGGCAAACATTTCAGTGAACTCGCCGAGATCAACCACGCCATTTCCATCCTTGTCAAGGAGGTAGAAGAACTTCTTCCAGATCGCTAAAGTCTCGGCATTGTCGAGCACTGCTTGCTGCATCCATGACCCATCCGTGTTCGGTCTGACTGCCCGATGTAGTTCGTGCTGGTGTGTGACTTGAAACTCGGCTCTCATTTGGCAGATTGCAGTGATGCTGGATCGATTCGTGCGGTCGCGAAACTCATGCCAGGCCCACACCGCATCATCTCCTACCGACAGTCTAGTCGATATGCATGCCGCTAGATCAATCGCACAGCTGCCGAGACACACCTCACCAAAAGTACTCGACTGCCCCATCCACGTTATAACCAAAAATGGAGTCCGCGGCAAGGAACGTGCGTCCGTGGTGAATGGGATCCGGAGAGAGACAAAATCTCCATCGATCGACTCAGCAGTTCGTTTAGCCATGTCTCCAAGCGGCGGCGTCGTGGACGTCTTGCTCTGAAATGTGCAGGTCAGGAATGATTTGTCGACCTGAAACTCAATCTTTTCGCGTCCAAGAGACTGGATCCTGCGGACACTGAGAGCGATGACCCCGGTGACTGGTGGAAGACGACGAATTTGTACCAGCACGAATGCCTGAAGTCCTTGAGATGCGTTGGATTGATCACTGGTCGCCAGTGGGATCCACTCCGTGATAGATGTCACGATGTCTGGTTGGGCTTTGTCTGGAATACGAAACTCCCCACGAAAATGAGTTGCTTGAGTCGGTCCTTCGATCACCAGCTCACACTGAAGTCGAGCTCCTGGATCCAAACCAACTTGGTGAAGAGATATCCATTGGTCCTCCCACTGCCAACCGTCGAGCGCTGCGCTCCAGGTTGCTCGTCGCGTCTTTCGTTTTACCACGTCTCGAGATATCTCGAAGGATGCAGTAGCCGAACCGTTGACATCAAGATCGTGGCGAACGACAGCGCGCATCACTTCGAGATATAATCCTCCTCGTCCTGTTGATGATGGCAGGGTGATCGAGTCTTCACTCGCTCGCTGAAAGCTGACGAGAACAGCGGCATCCATGGGATGGTTCCCGATTACTTTGTACCAATTCGGACGACCTGTTGACGACAGAAGACGCTTTTTCCAGCTCTTGTGAAGCGGAATATGAGCGCAGCCGAGATTGTCCCCACAAATGTTTGATATCTCTATAGCAATGACAGCGGAATCTTCTTCCGGAACCGCGAAGGTGCTCAAGTCGACGAGCTCGTTCAAAGTCGTTGTTGTACTTGATCGGGTGAGTGCGACAACAAAAGGCGTTGCAGCCCAAATGCTTTGACGTTTGCTGTCACTGTAGTCTTTAACAGCATACACCTCCAGTCTTACAAGAGAGCACAGGCCGGGATCTGGCCCACATTGCGTTACCCCTCGCATTTTGTGAATGACAAGCTCGATCGGATCATTCAATGGAGTATTCGCTCCGGAATGATCGATGAACTGGACATCCATCGACAGCATGCCAATTCGGCGCCGTGCTTGGATTGGTACACCCTTGTCACTTTTGGCAAGTGTGTTTTCGATCGTCAGGGTGCTGAGTGGAAGCTCGCAGTGCATCAAATGCTGGTTCGTCGACAAAGCAGGGAATATCGGGAAGTTTGCAGACGCCACAAGGTGCTCAGCATTCTCTGAACTGTTGCCTTCCCGCTTCAGTATTTTGAGCTCCAGAACTGGTGCAGCTTCGCACGAGACTGAGAGAGCGAGATGTTCATTCCACAAGAGTTTCCTGTCCTTGTTGAGATTGGTGTGGCTGTAATACACAAATCAGTGATGTTAGACGTTACGCTCAACGGAAGTAATAGCTCTTGAGAGCCTACCACGTTGAAGTCGACCCTCCCATCCATGTCAGGATGACTCGGAAGCACGATGTCTCGACATCTTGAGTCTGTAAAAAGATCCCGCTTGCTTGATGAAGATGCACACACACGTCACCATGCACGCCTGACAATGGCGCTGAAGGAAACAACCTTGGACAAGCGCTTCGATCCGATCGCCCATCTTGGTCTTTGCCTACACAAACCTGCAGCAGCAGTGTTGCCACTGGCTGACCTTTTCCCTCTTCCAATTCTCCAGACTTGGAGCTTGCACTGTCTGAGAGTGGGATACACAGGCGGGTCCAGCCACTTGCCTGAGCAAAGAAAGCGCTCAGATCAAAATCGAACTGCTCAAATTCAGACGTGATGCGTGACATGACGCTGGCCTTCGTGCTTCCGCTCCCTGGCAGCGGGGAATCGCTTCCGTGGTGTTTTACCGGTGCACTCATCGCTGGCTTGCCTGCCTTGATAGCCTCCAACCTTGCTATGGCTGACAGGGGTGGAACTGATTCTTGTTGTTGTCGCTGCCGCAGTCTGACGCGAATCTGCAAGATCGGGAGGCAGCGATCCTTTACCGACCAACGGATTGGAGCCTCAAAGTGCTCGTTGAAAGCCACAATCGTGTGTCCATTTGGCTTTGAGGTGGTGACAGCCCATTGGGTTGCGGAAGACCAACGGCTTTGCGTAGACAGCCGGAGCTCGACCGATGCTGCGCTCGCTTGATTGCGAGTTGTTCCTTGACAGATCTGAAGTTGCTCAAGGTGCAGGTTCAAACTGTTCTGGCCCTCACATCGTTCACACGGGTACGAAACACCTCGTAAGCTGGACGAATTCGTTATCGTCACCGGTGCATGCGTGGTAGCTGAGTCGTCTTCACAGACCGCCAAAGTTACTTGAATGATAGCTTTGGCCACCTCATGTGCCTTCTTGTGATCTCTAGTCGAGAAGAGCGTGACTTGTTTCTCGACCATCGAATCATCTAATCCAGCAGTGACACCAAATCCAGCAGTGGCAGCAAATTCGCCAATGCCGAGGATTCGCCGGCTGTCATCAAGCCTACAAAGTTCGACGTGGAATACTTCGGAGCTGATATCATACACGGAGAGTACGCAAGAAGCTGAAGCCGCTTCATAGCTTGCACTAGTCCAAGTCAGCGCGGAGATAACACAGCCGCCCCGACGGCCGGTTGTGTTCGTCCAAATCCGAAGCTGAAGGGATTGAGTACTGGTAGGTTCACTGGCACTAGTGTTGCAAGTCGGGGTCAAGCCCCGCAGGCAGCACACTGCACGACGCGGCCGTGGTTCATGGATCAGCAACGAGGCAGAACAGTCTGTAATGGCGTTGTGTGACTCAGACGAGCCATATGACACAACTGTAATGACTTCTCCAGCCGCAGCTTCTTCGTGATCAAGCAATGCGAATCTCCATCCAATTTGCCACCTTGAAGGGGTGATACCACACAAGACCGCACCGACCGAAAATGATGAAGAAAGCCCCCACAACTTGCAAGCGGTCGGTTGGATCTTGATCACTGCTTGATAAATGTGCTCGTCGCTCTCAGTTCCATTCGCACATAAAGATGCTGCCAACTCCACTGGGATTGGAATTTGAGTCGTTGCGAGACAATCGCCAAGAATCACACAAACGTGTCCAGGACAGTGATCCGTCTCAAGTCGGACGCTGGAGCCCGGCACGGAACACTCAGACGATGGGTGTTCTCTACTCGACACAAGTTGAACTCGTATTAAGAGCTGTCGTGGGTCCCGCTTGTTTGCTTCGAGGAATTTGCTCATCCACTTGATCGCCTCTCTTGACAACCGGCACAAACTTTGGACGCCAATCGCGATTGTCGTGGATAGTGACGGAAGTGCCAGCTTCGGAATGCTCGGTGATCTGGTTTCCCGCTTTGATGCGATAAGGTAAGGTTCCTCAGCTTCATCCTCCTCGTGTGTACAGTGCTTCACGCAACACTGACCCGATTCCCGAGTCTTGCTACGTGTCCAATACCAAGCAACGTGGGCACGCGGATTTTCGGTGACGGCCAGTTTTGAGTTGCTCGTTCGAGCAACTTGAATCCATGACTCGGAGACCGATGAGTTGCTCGCCACCAGACTGGCTATGCTCACTTCTGCCTTCATCGCTTCCTTCTCGTAGTCTTCGGTGAACACTCTGAGCTCCAGCACTTCATCACGCCAGGAAAGCGGAGAGAGGGTGAACTGCCACTGGTGGTTCCAAATGTACGTGGTAGCTACCACCTCATCAGCCACGCCGATGTCGCTCCAGGAAGAAGACGCTTCCTCATCAGTTTGAAGAGCGACAACAAGCGCAGGCTGCATATCTTCCTGTCCGGTCAGAACCACAAGTCTTGAGTGCGCTAGTATTTAGTGATACAATCACCAATACTCACCTCAATGCCGGCGACTTCCAACACCACAAGAGTTAGCTCAAGTGCTGGCTGCTCTTCGCTCTTCGCCACACTGACATCCACTGCTCCATCCATCTGAATGTCCGCCTGCTGAGTGTGAGGAGATACCGTCGTTGAGACTCCCAGACTCGTCATGCATGCCTTCCCATTTCGATGAGCGAGAGCAAAACGAGTTGGCGATATCGTCGCGAGGAGGCTTTCGATTGTAGTTGAGCTTGATCCGATCAGCTCGTGCTGATCTTCGTCGAGGATACGCCAAAGCTCCACCAGGACCGTACTCGATGGCGCTGTCTTAAGGCAAAGTGAGGACGGAAGACGCATCACAGTCTCCAGCGGAAGCTGTGCCGGGTCTGCGAACATTGGCGTCACCGCTGCGATATTACCCGGTTCGAGTTTCGTCCGGATGTACATCCTTCGCGCAGCTGTCCTCCTTCCAGAGGAGCGCAGCAAGTTGGCCACCTCATGATAGCGAATACTCACATCCATGAAGGAGCTGCCTCTCGCTGTAGCTGGAATGCCCGCGGCATCATGAGCCATCGTATCGCTGGCAGCTTACCAAGGTGCGAGCATGATCTAACAATCCGAGTGCGAGCTCCAGCCTCAATAGTCCACGCCAGGCGTCGCGACGGCGGTTCAGGACGCTCAAGAATAGGGACCATTGATCTCTCATCTGATGTTGAAGTGAACAAACTGGAGCAATCACATTCACGATGAAGTCAACACACTACTTGCAATCCTCATCAAAGTCGTACTGTTCCAGGAAGAAACGCCAGTGCTTCTCCAGCCATTCAAGCGGGCAGAACACTCTGTCACACCCGGGGATAACTCGTTGCTGGCCGTTGACAAGGATCTGCACGATGTGCGCCGATGAGCTCCCGCCCCGGCGATGCAGACGAAGCTCGACGTTCGCCGCGAATGGAGCCAAACGCGATGTTCGGAACGCCCGCGTTTTGATCTCACTGACAGAGAAGTTTGCTCGCAGCGGCGTCCGGTCGCTCAGTCCCATCAGAGTCATCAAGGGGAGCGTCGTCTCCGCGTGTGCAAAGAAAAAGACGCCCTGCAGATCGGTCTTGCCCGACGCAGCTGCGCGCATGTTGGAGAAGAGGTTCCGCAGCAGCAGCGCAGCCATGTCATAGTTGACCTCGTATCCCCCGCCAATGAGGTAGAACTCGTGGAGGTCGTCGAGGTAGTCCATCGCGGCGACAAACGACGATGTCATCAACGAGCACCACTGGTCTGTGGTGTTGTACAGTGCGAAGTCAAACCTGCAGCACAAACCCCCCACGCCCAGCGTTAGCACAGCTCCTCACTCGCCGCTCACATTGCTGTGAAGCACAGCTTCTACTCACGCGCACGCCGTATAGATGGCCGACAGATCCGTCGCGTTGAGTGCCACATCCTTGTCTGCCAAGCCAAGTAAGTGCTTCATGTCTGTCGCTTCTTGAAACATCAGCGACGAGTTCTTGAAAGTGACTGCTTCGATCAATGCGCTCGTGTTGGTCTTGACCTCGCGTTGGTAGCGCGGACACTGGTCGAAGAACCTCAGAAGCGTGTCCTGGAGGGCGGATCCATCTGTTAGGCTTGCTTGCTTCCACTGGGACTCTTACAGTGCCGAATGCCAAGCGCGTACGTTCTCTTTCGGGTACTCGATAAAGTGGACATCGTGCGGGTTGGAGAAGTACGCGCCAGCAAACCTGTTGCACGGGTTGATGGGATCCACCAGACAGCACATTAGAACTCCAATGACGAAGATGCCATCAAGGTAAACCACGACGTACGCGGCGGCGGACTCAGCTGTCCGGTGGACGACCGTGTGCGCCAATTGGAACTTCTCGGTTGTGTATTCGACCGGCTTCAGGTGACCAGCGGAGCGCAGGTTCCGAGTGGCTAGGTCGCGCATCTCGCGCACGCCAGCCTCTGCGAGCTCGCCTTCCACACTCATGTTGTACGGGAGGCTGTAGTTCTGCATCCAGACGGGAAGAGCAGAGACGAAGGGCTTGAGTTTCTCCAGCAAGTCGAGGATCTCCCGGATATTGCCAGTTGTTGGGAACCTGATTAACGCACGGGTCGTCAGTGTCGTCGCTCAGTACACGCATGGCACAGTCTTCGAGTACAGCACGCGCACCGAATGCCGTGGCGAAGCACGATCTGGGTCTGCACGAGCCGCAAGTCGGGGAGGAAGACGCGCGGTTGCCGAGCGCCAGGAGCCGACAGCAGCGCGCGCGTCGCCGGCCGCTCCGCCCGCTGGTCCCAGTACACCGTCTTGGTCGCGAACTCGTGCGCGAACGCGTACGAAGACCTGCCTGAGTCTTTGAGCGCGTGAATACCGGTGCTGAACCGCCCCGACCGCATCCCCGTCGCCTCAAGTCCGGCACCATCGGAGGCGCTCATCCGCCACATTTGCGCCGCCACCACCGCCGCCACGCACGCCGCGGCCAGGAGAGGGACCAGTCGCCAGCGCCGCCGCCGCTGCCTAGTCACTGGATCACCCTCTCCGTGTTCAGTAGCTGGCGCGTCATGGATCGGTCCTGGGGCCTTCGTCTTCTCCATCATCTCCGCCTCGGCGCCGTCGGGGCTCGTCATGATGCTGCTTCCTCTCGCTTTGAGGCGAAAAGAAGCGAGGAATTTGCATCGATTTCACCCAATAACTCGCCGATATTTTGTTTGTAACGGTTTTGATTGGTGGAAATCGAGGAGCTACTGACATGAAAAAGTGTACCCATTTCCGGATCCGAGATTCGGCTTTCGTGTCAAGTCGCACATTGCGGGACGAGCGGCGACGACGAAGACGAAGACGCCCTCGCCGAGCGCTCGGGTGGCACAGGCGGCTGCATGGAATGCACGCAGCCGGCAAAGAGCAGAGGCTGTCCCTGCAACAGGAGGGAACGGTGTCGCGGCAGTCAATCAACGTCAAAGTGTGTGTATTGATTGGAGCATCTCTCGCCGACTGGAAGCATCGGGAAGCAGGCAACTCCACATGCGCGAGACTGTCATGCTCCGCTGGCATTCGCCCGATCAACAAGACGCTGCGGATGTCCGTGCGCTAGCGTCGCTTCGACCGCGCAGCTGCTTGGGGTGCGCGCCACTGTGGCTCAGTCTTCGTCGTCGTACTGCAGCGTGAACTCCTCCACAGGAGCTTCCGGTTCGTCGTCGTCGTCGTCGAGCCTTGAAGCCGGCGCGGTGGTGGCTCCCCGAGGATTCGATCCAGCAAAACCCGCGGTCTTGTCAGCCGCACCAAACATGCGAGGCGGCACCCCACTTGGACCGGCACGCATCCCGTTGGGTCCAGGTACTCCAGTGAAGCCGGCAGCGCGCTGGACTTGGGCGAACGGCGGCGGCGGCGGTGGCGGGACGCCGGGTCTCCCCGCGCCATACGGGGCAGCGGGGGCTTGCAGACGCGTCGGCGGCGGCGGCGCCAGCGGATGAGCGCCAGTTCCAATGATAGCACCATTAGACTGTGGCGGGGCACCTGCCGATCCGGGTTCATTAAATACAGCTCGAGGCGGCACACCTGCTCCGTTCTGTCTAGGAAGGTGCTGCTGAGCGGGGAATCCAGCGGGGGCACTACTTGAAGGATGAACTGGGAAAGACTGCGGCGCCGAGGTGCCAGCAGCAGGAGGCGGGGCTCCGCTCGCAGGGTTCCACCGACCTCGCGGTGACTCGTTGGAGGCATTCCAACCACCCGCCGGTGGCAAGTTCGGCCGCATAGATCCCAGGTCTTCGACTCCGTGGGCAAAGCTGACGAGCAACACACACAAGAGAAGGAGAGGCACAAGCCGATCAGTCATCGGTCCCGTCATCGGTC
>JAADYB010000789.1:0-13144 GCA_023338075.1 Phytopythium litorale | reverse complement strand
TGTGTGTTCGGACAGATTCCTGATCACGAGGTAGGACGATTATCACGTTGTTGACGCTCGTCAACACACTCTTGCTGTCAGCTAGCAGCTCGTTGGATACAGAGCTGTCGCTTCGAGGCATATCTTCGCTATTACCGATGGACGTTGATTGACTGCAGAGATGACGACTGCTGACAGTCCAGACGTGCGAAGCAACTACTAATCCGTTTGCGAACATGTCTTTGACTGCTCTGATCGAATTCGGAGGTCTTACCCATTCGGCGTTGTGACAATACTTCCACCGAACGATCCCCCATCAGGCGCGAACGTGTTCCTGCCAGGGCGTATCGATCAAGGGATATACCTCCAACATCCACTCTGTTCACATGATCCACCCTACAGTCTGCAAGTCGTTGTTGGAGTCCGGTGTCGCGGTCGTCGATGATCGGCTGCACCCGGCACGAGAGTTGTACCGCTTGCGTAAATCGCCGTGCATAGCATGCGAGTCGCTCGCTCACGGCTCCTCCCGCCCGGATCAAACCCTGCGCGTGTGATCCTTCCTGGCGTCCGTGTGCAATCACTTCGGGCGATTTCTTCTGGATGCACAGAGGCGAGCCATGGATGCGATCCAAACCCACCGGCCGGTCGATTCCGGGGCGCTTCCTCGCGCTCCGAACTGCTCACTTGCCTGTCGAGAGGCCTCGATGACCGCCGTCGATTCGCCGCAGCGGAGACCAAGTCACGGCAACGACCCGTTCCCATTGGTCGCCGCGCCGTCTTCTCGGTCCGTACGTCGTGGGAAGGGGCCACCACGGCGTGCAACACCAGACTCCCACGGCCGCCTTTGCTGCGCGCAGAGACCGGCGAGGAGAGAGCGTACGCACACGTTCAACGCTGTCGACGTGATGCGTTGCAGTGCCAGGCTCATGCGGCGGCTCAACTTACCACTGCAGAGGTCCCGACTCCCGCCCCGGTGACTGGCGGGAAGTTTGACGGGCGTACCGCTCCATGTGGGTCCCCTGCGGCTCAGGGGACTCGCCCCGACCGCCCTCCGAGCCCGCCTGACAGGTTCTCACTTTCCTTTTCGTCGCCTCGAGCCCAAGTCTCCGACCGCCTTCCGCGTCTCCGACCTTCTTCCGCTTCGCTCCAAGTCCATCAGCCACCATGGGGGAGGGACGTCGTTGGATCATCGCCGACGACCTCAAGGCCGCCTTCAGCATCTTCTGCTGCGTCTACGGCATCGGAACGCTTGGTATGCCTGGTAACTTCTCGCGCGCCGGTCCCGCCATCGCGACGATCGCACTGGCCTTCATGGCGTTCGCCAACGTCTACGCCGGCTGGTGCATCACCAAGGTCATGCTGATGGCTCCCAAGAGCGTCAAGACGTACGGCGACATGGGCGAGTGGTGCATGGGCACGGCGGGCCGCTGGCTGACGGTGGTGGCTCAGATCAGTACCTGTGTGCTGATCCCGTGCGTGTTCCTCGTGCTCGGTGGCACTCTGCTCGACGACCTGTTCCCGGGAGCTTTCAGCCAGAGCGTGTGGATCATCCTCATGACACTGGTGGTTCTCCCTGTGTGCCTGATCCCGACTCTGAAGGAAGGAGCTGGTGCGGCGTTTGCTGGCTGTGCTGGCACCGTTCTCGCCGATGTGATCGGTGTCGCTGTTGTCATGTACGGCATGCGCGGCCATCCGTCTATTCCTGCTCCGGACCTCAAGTTTGAGCAGGTCGCGGGTGCCTTTGGCAACCTGGCACTTGCTTACGGCGCGGGTGTGATCATCCCGGACGTGACTCGTCAGCACAGTGTGCCGACGCGCATGCCTGGCGTGGTGCTGGCCACGCTGTCGCTGATCTCGGTGCTGTTCCTGACGCTGGCTGGCACGGGTTACTCGGCCGTGGGCTGCCAGATCTCGGGTAACCTGCTCTTCACGATCTACCCGGACTCAGAGACCGGTTTGACGGCTCTGGGGTTCAAGTCGGACTGGGGTGCCGTCGTGCTGGCGTTCCTGTTCATGCAGGTCCACCTCACGATCGGTTTTGCCGTGATCATCAACCCTGCCTTCTACATCCTCGAGCGTCTCCTTCTTGGAATGCACAAGAAGCCTACGGACGACATTGAGAACGCCATTAGCTACATCGACGCGGCGACCCCGGCGAAGGACGCGGAGAACGAGAACGAGAACCGCACGTCCAAGTTCTCGGTCGTGTCGATGGCTGACACGGCTCGTGACATCACGGACGCCGAGAAGGAGGCGGCCGAGTACCGCGGCGTCAACGCGCTCAAGTACGTTGCTCTCCGCCTTGTGATCCTCGTGGTCCTCGTGATCGTCGCCGTGCTGGCGAAGGACAAGTTCGGCGACTTCAGTGACTTCATCGGTGCGTCGTGCAACACGGCCAACTCGATCGTGCTGCCGATCATCTTCTACTACAAGAAGGCGTGGAACAAGATCAAGCTGGTGGAGAAGATCCCCGGCATCATCGTCGTCGTGGTGTGCACGTTCCTGGGCTGCTACGTGACGTACACGACGGGCAAGTCGCTGTTCGCGCCGACCAGCAGCGGCAAGTCGTTCCCGTACTGCTCGGCTGAGTTCGAGAACGAGGTGTACTACAACTACACGGCCGTCCACGGAAGCAGCTGAATCGTTTCGTGAGTGATGTGTCCAAGCGCTTAGCGCAAGACTCTGCCATTGCAGTCGTAAGAAGAGAGTAATGCAGCAGCGTTAGAACTCGTTACGCAGAGTGGATGGGCTTCGTGTGCCGGTGCATTGCGTAGTACTTTTGCATCAGGTGGCGTCTGAAGCAGAGCGATGCGTTCATGTGAAGTGCGCGACAGGATCGTTGTATTCATGTCTGGTGCATGCGACTCCATGATGGGGACCCCATGACGACCACAGAGAGCGTGTTAATCGGCGATACATGCATTTGGCGGAGCAGTGACGAAGCCACTCAAGTTCTGTATCTGTGCCTTCATCATCCTCGTGATCGCTTCTGCACATGATCGTCAAGGGGATATGGTGTCCCTGTGGTGTTCAAAGTGTCGCGCACCTCGTTTGCTGGCCACGGTACACAGCAAGATGCATGCACATTCACACGTAGTGCAAGCAGACTTGGTGTCGAGCCCCGCGCAATTGGTGCTCCTGGCCGTGCAGTTGCATCCTACGACGACTGATCGCCTGTCATACCTCGCTCCCCTCGAGTCGTGGAGCGCTCTCAACAAGGCTCTGATCCCCAAGGCCTGAGCGCGATACATCCGCCCGGAGGACTCGCTTTGCCCCGCCGCGGAGCATGAAAGGCCAGGCTGCAGCACACATAGCGGTCGTGTGCATCGGTGTGTTGGAGGCAATGGACGAAGACGGCGTGGCCGTTCAGTCTCACCAATCCGCTTGGGTGGAGCAAGCCCCACCGACCGCAGTGGCAGTGGTGACGCGCTGCAAGTCACCGCCTCAGCGCTCGCCCCCATTGGGCAGCTCGACGCACATCATGCGGCCTCTTCCGGCTCCGTATCTCGTCGACAGCTTGCGGCAAGTCTTGCCGCCGCCTGCGGTGGTGATAAAAGGCGCCGGCGGCGCAAGAGCGAGGCGAGACGAGCAATGCGCAAACCGATCGACTTGGACTCACTATGCCGTGCCGGTGCTCATGCCGCCTCCAACACCAGACTTGGCCGGTGCTCCAGACACGGCCCACCGCGATAGACGGGGCCGGTGTCAAGAAACAAGTGCACGAACATGCACAGAGCCCCGATGCCTTACCCACGCATCGCCGAGGTTGGCTTTGGACTTGGCACACTGTCAGCTGTCGGTCTCCGTATCTCGCCTGCCGGCCGAGCCCCTCACGAGAAGAATCCACCGGCTGGGCTGAGCGCACGACTGAGACGGAGAGCGCTGGCAACAGTAGACGGGGGCGGGGGCACTCGCAGGAGATGGAGGCTGGCAGGGCACCAGAATGAGAGGATGGGGAGGGGAGGCTGAGGCTCATGCTGGTGGAACGCATCCTTCACGTTCGTCGCGAAAGAAGCGCGTTTGACAACGCCGACTGGCCGAAGTGCCGACTGGCCGAAGCGCCGACAGCACTCGCGAGTCGCGAATGGTGCGCGCAGTATCCATTCTCCCGTCGCGGTTGACTGACCGACGCGAGCGGCGCTATGTCCTATCAGTCGCGCTGGAACACCAGACTGCGCTGGCGTTCCAGACGGGTGCGGCGACGTGCATAGGCCTGAGCTGGAGGAAGGCGGAGACTCCATCGAGAGGTGGCAGCACCCAAAGGGATCTCGATTCCATAGTGAATCCGAGGTGTGCGACCAAAAACGAGACTCGACAGGGCTCTGTGACGGCCGCCGAAGTGCACCGACTGTCACGCATCAAGTCGCTTGTAGCCGGGGACCCTCCCCACGCCGATACGCACTGCACGCATACGGTGCACCCGAGACACTCGAGAGCGCCTCGCTCACCTGACAGCCGCCGGTCGCCTCGCTCTCGGTCTCATTCCTCAATCCTCCGCCTCGGTCTCAAGCCACCAACCACTCCAAGCTTTCGACCTGACCCAAGCAAACAAGCAGCCATGGGCGACGGACGTCGTTGGATCATCGCCGACGACCTCAAGGCCGCCTTCAGCATCTTCTGCTGCGTCTACGGCATCGGAACGCTTGGTATGCCCGGCAACTTCTCGCGCGCCGGTCCCGCCATCGCGACGGTTGCGCTCGTCTTCATGGCGTTCGCCAACGTCTACGCCGGCTGGTGCATCGCCAAGACGATGCTGATGGCTCCCAAGAGCGTCAAGACGTACGGCGACATGGGCGAGTGGTGCATGGGCAAGACGGGTCGCTGGCTGTCAGTGATCGCGCAGATGTGCACGTGCCTTCTGCTTCCGTGCGTGTTCCTCGTGCTCGGTGGTACTCTGCTCGACGACCTGTTCCCGGGAGCTTTCAGCCAGAGCGTGTGGATCATCCTCATGACACTGGTGGTTCTCCCTGTGTGCCTGATCCCGACTCTGAAGGAAGGAGCTGGTGCGGCGTTTGCTGGTTGCGCGGGCACCGTCATTGCTGATATCATCGGTGTCTCGGTCGTCATGTACGGCATGCGCGGCCATCCGTCGATCCCTGCTCCGGACCTCAAGTTTGAGCAGGTCGCGGGTGCCTTTGGCAACCTGGCGCTTGCTTACGGCGCCGGTATCATCATCCCGGACGTGATTCGCCAGCACAGTGTGCCGACGCGCATGCCTGGCGTGGTTCTCGCGGTGCTGACGCTGATTTCGTGCCTCTTCCTGACGCTTGCGGGCCTCGGTTACTCGGCCGTGGGCTGCCAGATCTCGGGCAACCTGCTGTACACCATCTACCCGGACTCGGAGACCGGTCTGTCGGCTCTTGGCTTTGCGCCGAGCTGGGGTGCCGTCGTGCTGGCGTTCCTGTTCATGCAGGTCCACCTCACGATTGGTTTCTCCGTGATCATCAACCCGGCCTTCTACCTGCTCGAGCGGATGCTCCTCGGCATGCACCAGAAGCCGGTGGAGGACATTGAGAACGCCATTAGCTACATCGACGCGGCGACTCCGGCGAAGGAAAACGAGATCGAGAGCCGCACGTCCAAGTTCTCGGTCGTGTCGATGGCCGACACGGCTCGCGATGCCACTGACGCCGAGAAGGAGGCGGCCGAGTACCGCGGCGTCAACGCGCTCAAGTACATCGCTCTCCGTCTCGCGATCCTCGTGATCCTGGTGATCGTCGCCGTGCTGGCGAAGGACAAGTTCGGCGACTTCAGCGACTTTGTGGGTGCATCGTGCAACACGGCCAACTCGATCGTGTTCCCGATCATCTTCTACTACAAGAAGGCGTGGAACAAGGTGCCTCTGTACGAGAAGATCCCTGGTATCATCGTGGTTGTCATTTGCACGTTCCTGGGCTGCTACGTGACGTACACGACGGGCAAGGCGCTGTTCGCACCCTCGGACAGCGATGCCTCGTTCCCGTACTGCTCGACCGAGTACGAGAACACGGTCTACTACAACTACACGGCCGTCCACGGTTAGACGGCTGCGTTTGAGATGTGTGTCTAGTTGCAGCATTGTATCTTTCAACCGGGTAATACAGTCCCTTGATCCGAAAACAAGCGTGTCTGCTGGGATCGGTCGTGCAGATCAAATTCAGAGCGTCGTGCTGACAGCCCGCATGACGAACTCAGTGAGGCTCTCAAACGTGTTTGCAAGAATGATTCCAACTTGCTCGATCTGGAGCAACAACGAGCCCGAGGTGCGGGAATTGATACCATTGAAACCGTTGCATCAGCAGACACCAACGAACGAAGGCCTCGCATATTGAGACGACATGGATGGGCTCCATGATGAACCACCGGTGCGATTTGACAAGTTGGTTGTCAAACTGCACCTGCTTCAAGTGGAGACCTTTCAGAGATACTGTATCATATCTTGGAGGTTGATGACGCGACGTCACAAAGTCGTCTGGACTCTTGAACAAAGAAGGGCGAAGTCGTGTTGCGCCAAGGAGGCGAAAGCTCTGGTCCCGTTCCCAGTGAGAAATGCCCCGCACGCCCCCCATCAATATCGTGGATGCTACTCACCGTTGTGGCGCTCAACACACGTCCAATCCGCAGACTTGCTTCCGCTCCACAACGCTCGGCGCCCTGCCATGCAAGCCACCGTTCGGCGTCGCATCCGGAGGCTGGGGCGTGACGCTGACAGGGAGTCAGCGAGAGAGCAGGTGGCTGCTTTCCGAAATGACGGCCGCTGATTGGTCGATATCCGGATTAGTTTTAAAAATGATGGATCCATCTTTTTTCAGCCTGAGTTTGAGCAGAAAAAGACGGGACGCGCGTTCCCACCCCCCACGCCAGTGACACCGCATCTTGTTGAGCTCGCGAGGCGAGGCATACGGAGGCCAAGTGGGTTCGGCGTTGCGGCGCCCGCGAGGAGAGATCCGCGCCGATGGCGAGACCAGTTCCGCGCCATCATTCGCGAGGCGCCTTCTCCCGCATGCGGCGCTTTGTATGCGCGGCAGATTCGAAGGCCCTTCCTTCTGGCTGGCTGGACCGAATACCCAAGATGTACAGTACGCTAGTCGGTTGGCATTCGCGCTGAATAAATAAAATAAGAGCATGAAGGGATGCGCGCCACTGCAGCGTCTTTCGAAGCCAGAGGAGAGGAGACTGGCGCGCCGCGAGCAAGTCGAGTCTCGAGTGGACCCGGAAGCGGTTGGAAAACCACACGCGCGCAGATGAAACGGACTGGCCACGGACGGACGGACGGGCGGACGGAGGCAGAGAGCGTGGCGACAGCGGCGGTGGCGGTGGGGCGCCAATCGAAGATGGTTTCGCAACCTCTGCGCGGGGTGGCCCCCATGGAGCCTCTGTGGCCGATACGACACGGAAATGAAGTGGCGGTGCGACCCGGCGCTGCCATGACCCCCCCCCCCTTCGGTTTTGTGACACCAGGCGCAGGCACTCACTGGACGGCATCCGCGCGCACTTGGGTTGACTATCGAGGCGGCGCTCGGGGCCACAGTGGGACGGTTTTCTCGCCTGCGACTGCGCGCACAGCTGCCTTCCCCGAGCCCTCGCCACCTCCTTTTTTCCGATCCGCCGCGGGAAAAGTCGGAGGATTCTCTTGCGCCCAGTATGCTCCCTCGATCCGCGGGCCGGTGGGTGGCGAGGCATACTCGCGCCAAGTCTTCGCGATCTGGTATCCATCTTAGTGGGGAGAAGAAGGAAGGCAGGCAGGCAGGATTTCAGTTCGACCCCCTTTTTTCCGACTCGGTCGGTCGGTTGGCGCTCGCTCGCCACTTCCGATACAAACGCCCAGAGCAGAGACCGTCGACGCCGGCGCACATTTCCTTCCTGTCGAGAAAGGCCGCGACCTGACCCGACCCGACCCGACTGCATGGCGCCGTCGTCGTCGCCGTCGCCGCCGACCGCGGGGGACGCGCCGCGCGCTGCCAAGAAGCGCAAGACGGCGTCTGCGCCGAGGGTGACGCCGGTGGCCGAGCGGACGCCGTCGCGCTGCTCGCTCTGCAGCTTCGCCGCGTCCACGCTCGACCACCTGCTGACGCACGTGCGCGAGGCGCACCGCGGGACGGCCACCACCTGCCACATGGGTGCGTTGCCTCGCTTTCTCTCTTGTGGGTGGATGGATGCGAGCGTGGAGACTGACGCGGGTGGATCGGTTGTAGCGCTGGCGCTCGACGTGGGCCAGATGCTGATCCAGTACGCGCTCGCGAGCGGCGCGCTAGCAGGTGCCACCAGCGAGTGGCTCGAGGACATGCAGCGCCAGTATGCGGGCGCCGTGGCGCTGCGCGGCGCGCTGCAGCAGGACGACGCACGCGCGGCCGCCGACAAGCTGCGCGCAGTGATGGAGGGCGGGGTGACACCCGGCAAGGCGGACGGATCGTCGCTGGCGGCGCTCAAGACACTGCAGCACGCAGTGCAGTCGCTGCTGGACGACATCCCCGCGGACAAGGCACCTGCTGCCCAACAGCAACAGGAGCAGCAGCAGCAGCAGCAGCACAAGAAGAAGAGCGCTTCTCCCTCGGCCCAAGACGCAGCGGCGCAGGAAGAGGAGGATGACGCCGGGAACCGCGCGTCCGAGCACGAAGAGGCGGCGGCGGAGGCGCTCACGGGCCTGCGCCGCATGTCCTCGACCGGCTCCACGTCGGGGCCGATGGAGGTCAGCAAGTCGATGGCGCCGGCCTCAGCCAGCGCGAGCAGCTCGATCATGACGGGCACAACCACCAGCTCGGGGCTGTCGTTCGCGTCGTTCCCGTCCAACGCGGCTCCTTCGCCGCTGACGATCACGGCGCCGCCACCGACGCTGTTCCACGCGCCGGAGCTCTTCTCGCCCTCGGGCGGGCTCTCCTCGCGTGCGGCTGGCACGCCAGTTGCGACTCCTGGCGCGTCCGCGCTACCGAGTCTCTTTTCCCGCCGTGTGTCGCTGGCTCCGCTCTCGTCGCCGGCGACGGGTAACGGCTCGGCTGCCGCTCCGACCCATGCGTTCCACTACGCGCCGATGCCTGGTGGCGAGTACGCGCATCAACAAGTCGCGCAGGCGGCTCGACAAGCCGCGGAGAATGGGCAGGCGGCGGCGGCGGCGCTCGCGATCCGGTCGATGGAGTTCGGCGCTGCTCCTCGCGTCGTGCCGGAGGGCTCGCCGACGTCGCTCACCCCCGTCTTCTACCGTCCGTTCGCCCCGGCAGGCAGCAACTCGGCCGCGTTGAACGCCAACACGGCGGCCAACAGCAACACGAACAACCGCCAGTCGCCGGTCCACCAGAAGCGCAAGAGCCTCACGTCCAAGCACCTGAGCTCGGCGGTCCACACGACCATCACGACCACGACGCCAAGCAACGCGACGACGACAACGGGCTCGATCCCTGCAGGTACGCCGACCGCCACGTTCCACCTGCCGAACGGCCGGACATTCCAGGTGCAGCTGGACAGCGCCAACACGCCAACGGACAGCGCGACGCCCACGACGCCCACGACGCCCGGCGGGTCGACGCTCCCGGCTGCCGCGCGCAAGGCAACGCCGCGCCGGTGGACGAAGGAGGAGGACGAGGCGCTTCGGCAGGCGGTTGAGAGCCACCGCGAGAAGAACTGGAAGGCCATCGCAGCGCAAGTGCCTGGTCGCAACCACACGCAGTGTCTGCAGCGGTGGACCAAGGTGCTGGCGCCTGGGCTGGTGAAGGGTCACTGGTCTCCGCATGAGGACGAGCTACTGCGCCGCCTGGTGGCAACGGAGCAGAAGAACTGGGGCGAGGTGGCGGCCAAGATCCCGGGCCGGACGTCCAAGCAGTGCCGCGAACGGTGGCACAACCACCTGGACCCGAGCATCGTGCGTGGCGCCTACACACCGGAGGAGGACCGCATCATCCTCGAGGCGCAGGCGCGGCTGGGCAATCGCTGGTCGGTCATCGCCGCGATGCTGCCTGGACGCACGGAGGACGCCGTCAAGATCCGCTGGAAGAGCCACTGCCGCGTCTGGCGCGCGCGCAAGTACCTGCGCAAGGGCGGGAACAGCACGCCGGGCGGCGGCGCGGAGGAAGACGGCGGCGAGACGCCGCGCACGCCGCTCGTGGGGCTCGTGAACGGCGAGTTCGTGTGGCCCACGGGGATGGCGCCGCTGCCGTCGCCGACGGCCGCCGCTGCTGCTGCTGGCGCTGGCCAGGCGAGCGCGGCCGTCAAGGGCGAGTGAGCGGGCGAGGCGGCGCGTGTTAGGAGAGCAAGTAGTGTAGGCTGGGTGGGTGTCGGAGGTTTTGGTTATTAGCGAGCGCAGGAGGATGTATTAGGTCGCATGGCGGTGCCATGAGCCACCGCCAGTCGTGTAATATACGGATGTCAACCGTGTGCGCATGCGTCCAAGCCGTTTGGCCTCGAGGCGGAGACCAGCAGAGGTGGAGACTCCATGACGCTCCATGACGCTCCATGACAGTCTCCCATGCAATGCAAGCTGGAGACACCAAGAGGTTGGGCCGTGAGCAGGAGTCGGCAGGCGTTTCGAGCGGCCGTGAACAGTCACACACCGCGTTGGCCCCGCGATCCGGACGACCTCACCGCGGAGCGTCGGACGCGCTTTGGAGCGACTTGGAACCGCTCGGACTCGGACTCGGACTCGGACTCGGGGTAGCATGGCGGAGGAGGGCGAGGACGTGGCGGCTGGCGAGCCCAAGTCGGACGTGACGCGCGACGTGCGTGGCTCGTGTGCTCCAATCGCTGGCGCCGGTTGATTGACGGTCGTGTCGGCGACAGGACATGAGCGTCACGCTCATGGGCAACGTGCTCGAGAAGCTGCGCGTGCTCGAGTACGACAAGGAGCTCGGCGGCAAGAAGAAGGGCTTCACGCCCTACACGGAGACGCAGTTCGCGTTCGCGTCCTCCAGCAACACAGGGTACGGTCGACGAGGAGATCGGTCCTTGTACGCTAGTCTTGATCCCGACTCACGGCTTGTGCAGTGCGCAGTTCAAGGCCTTCCTGGACCTGGCAGGCTTCCTGCTGCGTCTGAGCGGCCACGAGCTGTCCGTGGACAAGTACGACGACCCGGGCACGAGCGTCAACAAGCTCATCCTGGCGCTCAAGGCGCTGGGCTTCCCGCTCGACTTCCCGGCCGCGCGGCTCCGGACTGGCGCCGGTGAGGCCTGCTGCGCGGCCTTGGACTTCCTGGCGGACCGAGCGCTGGCAGCCAAGGGCGTGGTGGCCTGGCCGCGGCCGGCGTACCCCAAGGAGGACTTCGCGGACGAGGCCGAGGTGGACGACGACGCCGAAGTCGTCGACGGCGACGCGGACGAGGACGGACACCACGCCCATGCCGGAGCCGACGACGGAGACGAACTCATGTACAGCGACGTGGTCCAGCTGGGCAAGAAGGCGGCAGGGGAAGACCCGCTCGAGGCGTCGACGAACCAGATGATCCTGAGCGAGGTGGACCCGCTGCTGTGGCGGACGGAGCTCGAGCGCGTCGGTCCCAAGCTGCGAGCTCGCACGGCCGGCCTCTCGTCGTCGTCGTCCAAGCCTTCCGGTGGCTCCGTCATGGCGGACGGCAGCGGGCCTGTGGCCACCAAGGAGTGGCATAGTCACCTGGAGCGCACGCGGACCCACGCGGATGTGGTGGGTGCACTTCGTCCGACGGCGACGACGCAGCTCCGCGCGATCAACACGCAGCTCGCCCAGGCGTCGGCGCGCTTGGCGAGCGGCGAGGACAAGCTGTCGAACCAGTTCTTCGAGAACCGCCGACTCGAGTGCCGCGAGTTGCGCGAGCAGCTGAACCGCGCCGCCGAGCGCAGCAAGGAGGGCGGCGACCGCGTCGACGCCATGACGCGCGAGCTCGCTGCACTTGGCGAGCAGCTGCGTGCAGCCAAGGCCGAGCTGGACACGCGTGGCTCCAAGATGACGGACACGTCGCCGCTCGTGCGCATCAAGGAGGCGCTCAAGTCGCTGGCGGCCGAGATCAAGCAGTTCGAGCTGCGGATCGGCGTGGTCGGCCACACGCTGTTGCAAGCCAAGGCGCAGCAGGCCTCGCGGCGGTTTGGAGGCGGGAGGAGCGGCGACGGAGCAGCCAGCGGCTATCAAGACCCAGAGTTCGACCCGAGCGACGAGGATTCGAGCTGATGAGGTGACCTGCACACAGCGTGAGGGGTGGAAACGAATGCTTTCAAACTCATACACGGCAGTCCATGCGTCTCGACTTGTTGCACTGGTTACACACTGACGCTTCTCTCGAACGGAGTGCTACAAGGAGTTGGAGGGATCGTCGTCCGCGGCGAAGAGCGGCACGCCGAGCGCCAAACCGACTCCGTCGTTGTCAGTGCCTTCGTCTCGGTCAAAGTTCTGCTGCTGATGTTGCTGAAGCGAGACACCAACCGCGCTGGGCTCTATCTCGAGCTCTACCCAGTCGATGCGCTCGTCATTCGGCTCTGGGCACGTCCACGAGCGGATGTTCGACTGTGAGTAGTATGGGGAGAGCGACGCGAGCACCACCAGCGGGATTCGACGGTGATTCGTCACGGGATCCTTGTCCTTGTCGTCTCTGGTCTTGATGCTCCCACTGCTGTCCAAGGCTATTCGGCACACTAAACGACACGGGGGCAGCAAGTGAAACGCGACGATCGGGCTGGGCAAGTCCGTTGCCATGTCCTTCCCAGGTTTCGATCGCTCTAGCTCCAGCAGCACGATGCCCTCCACACGAATCCCAACGGGAATTACATCGCTGCCATCACCTTGCTTGATCGCTGCGCCAAGTCCCAGCTGTTCCTCATCTTCGTCACTTACGCCTTCGTCATCTTCGTCTTTGATTAGCGCCAGCGTCACATGACGCATCGCTACGCCTGAGCGTCTGGCGAAGTACTGCTTCAAGCCGCGTAGCAACCCACGGGCGTCATGAACGCCTGCAAGGTCCAACGAGCGCGTCAGTCGCCGTCGACGCGCAGACGACAACCAGTCCGCGAGCAATGCAAAGCGATACGCTAGCAGCAGGAAGGCCTGAGCGACTGACACCTGCGCCACCGGCCAGCATGGCAACGAACTGGGTCCTTGGCTTGACTTGATTGCATGATCGAGCGCCGATGCGATCCATGACAGCGGCAATAACCCACGTGAAAGGCTCACAGTAGTAAAGGAATGCGTTGGGTCGACGCCGCGCGAAGACAGCGAAAGATGCGCTTGAAAGTGTGC
>JAADYB010000788.1:0-13151 GCA_023338075.1 Phytopythium litorale | reverse complement strand
GGCATCTTGGGCGATGGATCTCTTGGGTCGGTCTCAGCTGATCTGATTCCCAGAATGACTCATTGTGGAAATTGTGGAACGCCTTATCATCGATGATCGTCTGGCTGTCTGGAGGTGTTGGCCGCCAGTCCGCCGCCTCATTCGCTGGGGTTGTCCAGACTTGGCGAAGGAAAGCTTCGACCTCGCCAGTTTCTTCGAAATGGCGCGCACTAGCAACCCAGAGGTGCCTCGCATCCCATTTACTCCGCGCTCGCAATGGAACCCTCCTTCTCCGACTCCCCCCGCGTTCACCTGGAACCAGCAGCAGCACTCCCCAGACATTGAGTTCTTACGCGACAACTCGCCTCTTGACCTCACATCGCCGGCGATTGCTACGAGTGCGCGCGTGGTATGCTGCTCCCGATCACGGATCGAGGCACTTCCGGCGGTTCACGGTCTCATCACGCTGTTCCTGCTCCCGGTGTGCAAGTGGACGATTGAGCGCGCGATCCGACGCGGCTATCTGTGTGTGGCTCGACTCCTGATGCACGCCCTCGCGACCGACACAACGGTGCTGAAACTGGAGAAGCGCGTACAGGCAAGGAGGGGCGTGCATGCTGCCGCAAAGATTGGAGAGGTTGGAATGATGAAGCAGCTTGTCGAGACGTTTGACTGCATCGTGGATGACGAGGCAGCACGCGAGGCAGTTCGGGGAGGTCACCTGGCGGCACTGCAATGGACTCTCCTTCAGCTTCAAGGCAGCAAGCATGGCGTCATGCTTGACGCGGTAAAGCTGCTCTCGACTCATGCGATGAACGACGCGGTGTATCTCGGAAACTTGGAGATGGTGCAGTGGCTCTGCGAGACGTGGGGCTGTGACCGATGGAAGGTGCCACTGGTCGTTGCGGCGGAGAATGGTCACCTGAGCATCGTGGAGTGGGTGTGTGAGCAGACCCCCGCGATGCTCAGTCAATCAACTGCCGAAGCTGTGGCGAGTGCTGGGCATCTTCACATTATCAAGTATCTCTACGGGAAGGGGTGGCTGCAGATTACCCCTCGGGTGGTGGAGCTCGCAGCGTTCCATGGCGACGTTGAGCTGGCTCGTTGGTTCCACGAGCTTCACGAGGACGGGTGGTCCGGGCCTGCAATCGACTTCGCTGCGAGTGGTGGACATCTGGATGCCGTTCGTTGGTTGCACTCGGACGCCAAGGATTCCAAGGGGTGCACGACACGGGCTATGGACGATGCGGCTTGCAACGGCCACCTCGACATCGTCCGGTTCCTCCACGAGAATCGCTCCGAGGGATGCACCCACAAAGCGATGGACGGCGCAGCGAAACGAAACTACTTCGATGTTGTTCGCTATCTTGCGGAGCATCGCCAAGAGGGCTGTTCGCCTGCAGCGATGTATTGGGCGGCGGTGAGCGGAAACCTTGAAATGATCGTTTGGCTACACGAACATTACGGGCACATTCAATGCTGGACGGAGACAATGGAAAGAGCAGCCTACGGCGGTCACCTGAATGTGGTCCAGTGGCTGCACGCAAATCGCAAAGAAGGTTGGACGGCGAATGCGATGGATGATGCCGCAGGAAACGGGCACTTGGATGTCGTGCAATGGCTTCAAGCGAATCGCACAGAGGGGTGCACACGGGCTGCAATGGACCGTGCAGCATCGAGGGGTCACCTTGATGTTGTCCAGTGGCTTCACACTCACCGAACGGAAGGTTGCTCGAAACAAGCGATGACTCTTGCCGCAGTAAATGGTCATTCGGACGTGGTTGAATTCCTGCATGTGAATCGATCCGAAGGATGCCGAGCCTACACCATGGATATGGCAGCAGGGAATGGGTATGCGAAGATGGTGGCGTGGCTTCATGAGCACTCCGACGAAGGCTATACCAAGGAAGCCCTGGCCCAGGCAATTCGCCGTGATCACTCGGATGTGGTTGACTGGTTTCGCGAGCATATCGAGAAGGGCTGGAATCGCGCGCCGCCGAATGCTGCTGAGCGAGGCAATATCGCGTTGCTCGAGTGGCTTGCTACGCGTGGTTACATTGGGCGAGGCGCGGTGAAAGCGGGGTTGTCCGCTGTCCGAACTGGAAATGTGGAGGCACTGGAGTTTCTCTTTGCACGCTATCCTGAGGCGATGCGAGGGGCAACAGTCCAACTACGAGAAGTGGCTCTGACTGGAGATCGGCCGTACGTGTACGAGTGGCTCGGAATGGTGCAGACAACAGAGTGAACATTGGATCTGTGGGCTAAGTTACGATCCGATTGAGCTGCAAGCCGCAATCAGTTTGAGATCAATTTCCTTCTAATCGCATTGTGTGGGACGCCCCTCGCCTTCTCACGCCATTGCAACCCTCAGATACAGAGGACCCCATGGAGGCTGTTTCGCTCGCTGTGGTTTGTCGGTTCCTTTTTCAAGTTTCACTGCCTGACAGCCTAGCCAATTTGATTGTCTGGCGGCTTGTCTTGTCTCCCGTCGCAGTCGACCAATTCGACTTCGACCTCACGCTCACCTCCACGGTGTATGAAGCCGATGCCACAACGCTTTGCTCGCTCTCCCAGACTGCACAACTGCAATGCAAAGCGCTAATCTAGCGCTGTCGGCTCTCTGTAGTCTGTCACTGACTGTCAAGACTTAGTGAGAAGGTTCGAGTCGAGCGTGATATTCAGTACGAATTCAAATGCGTCCAACCACCAGATGTGAACCACCGCCCCTCTAACTTGCAGCCCTCCGCATCTGTGACTGTTGCCAAGGCAGTTGGAATGTTTCGTCGTCCAAATCGACTTCGATTGGCTGGAGATGGCCGAGAAGATACTTGGGGAGCAGGAAGTAGATTGCTGCAGAGACGCAAACCTCATTGCAACCGCTTGGTGCAGTCGTTTCGTCGTGGTGAAGTGGATCGACAAGACGATCGTCGACGAAGCAAGTCGCGAGTAATTGCTGGACGAGTTTCTCATGGTGACCTAGTGCTGTCTGTGGGAGCAACTTTGAGATGCTCGCGTGGTTTGACGCTAGCGGGTACATCCCTCGCCACGCTTCATCCCTCGCGCCAGCAGTCACCAAGCGAAACGTGGAGATGCTCGAGTGGCTCTTGACTCGGTGTCCAGACAGCGCGGACGCCGAGATTGTCAGGAAGAACATTGACCAGCGTGAGTGGTGGTATGCCCACGACTGGCTCCGCTGGTTTGAGCGCGACAGCGGGGGAATGGTGGCACCACATCTCCAACTGCGCTCTTGCACTCGAGTGGCATATGGCAGAACTTTCATCGATGACCAGTCGCCAATCACTATCGCGCTGTGCCAAGATCGGCAAAGCCCAAGCGTCCGCGCGTCGTTTCGAGTCCGCGACCGCTCACCCCGGTCCTCGTCCCCGGCCGCTCGGTCTCTTCCCCACTTGGTGACCACCTCGGGATCGATCACGCAGGCAGGATGCAGCTGCGGCACTTGACGTCGCTGCTGCAGGCCACTGAGGGTCTCTGCAAGGTCACGGCGGTGGCGTTTTCGCCGAACAACCGGCGGCTGGCGGTCGTGACGGTGGACCGCGTGGTGCACCTGTTCGACGCGCAGACGGGCGAGCGCAAGGACAAGTTCTCGACCAAGCCGGCGGACAAGGGCGACAAAAACTATGTGGTGCGCGCGCTGGCCTTCTCGCCCGACTCGACCAAGCTGGCGGTCGCGCAGAGCGACAACATCGTCTTCATCTACAAGATCGGACTCGAGTGGGGAGACAAGAAGTCCATCTGCAACAAGTTCCCGCAGACGTCGTCCATCACGGCGCTCACGTGGCCCGTGACGCACCCGAACGAGATCGTCTTCGGACTCGCGGACGGCAAGGTCAAGGTGGGCCAGCTGCGCAGCAACAAACCCGCGACGCTCTATGGCTCGGGCTCGTACGTGTCGGTCGTGTGCAGTAACCAGGAGGGCACGGCGGTCCTCTCAGGTCACTACGACGGGTCCATCTACCGGTTCGTCTTCGACGACGTCTCGGGCGGAGGGCCAACGCACGCCAAGCTCACCGTGCACTCGTGTGTGCCGTACGCCTTGTCGTGGGGCGAGAGCATCGTCGCCGCCGGGAACGACCGCAAGGTGACCTTCTACGACAAGGACGGAGGGCTCGAGCGCACGTTCGACTACTCGAACGACCCGCAGTGTGGCGAGTTCACGACCAGCGTGGCGAACCCGACCGGCGAGGCCGTGGTCGTGGGCAACTTCAACTCGTTCTACACGTTCGGCTTCCAGGCCAAGACGGGCACCTGGGACCTCGTGGGCACCAAGACGATCCCCAATCTGTACTCGGTCACGGCGATCGCGTGGAAGGCGGACGGCAGTCGACTCGCAGTCGGTTCGGCGTGCGGCGCGCTCGACCTGTTCGACGCCTGCGTGCGCCGCTACCGCTACAAGGGCAAGTTTGAGTTCACGTACGTGTCGCTGAGCCAGGTGATCGTCAAGCGCCTCACGACGGGGGCTCGAGTGGTCGTGCGCTCGGCTTTTGGTTGCGAGATCACCAAGCTCAACGTGTTCCAGGACCGGTTCCTCGTGGGGAACACGTCCAACACGCTGCTGGTCGGGGACCTCGACACGGCCAAGCTCAGCGAGGTGCAGTGGCAGTCGACGGGCAGCGAGAAGTACATGTTCGAGAACGAGAGCGTGTGCATCGTGTACCAGGCAGGCGAACTTTCGCTCATCGAGTATGGTCAGAACGAAGTGCTCAGCTCGGTGCGCACCGAGCACTTGAGCACGCACCTGCTGAGTGTGCGTATCAACGAGCGACCAAGTCTGCAGCAAGCGCAGCAGACTCCAAGCGCGCGCATGCTTGGAAATGATAGCCCCGAGGGCAACAACAAAAAGATCGCGTACTTACTGGATCTGCAGACCATCTCGATCAAGGACCTGCACCTGCACGTGTCGTCGACGGTGAACCACGACTCGCGCGTTGACTGGCTCGAGCTCAACGCGCGCGGCAACCTGTTGCTCTTCCGTGACAAGCGCCGACAGCTGCATCTGTTCGACCTGGACGCTCAGAAGCGCAGCACGCTGCTGCACTACTGCAACTACGTGCAGTGGGTGCCCGACTCGGACGTGGTCGTGGCGCAGAACCGGTCGAACCTGTCGGTCTGGTACAACATCCGCGCTCCTGACAAGGCCACCATCTACCAGATCAAGGGCGACGTGGAGCAGATCGAGCGCGGCAACGGACGCACCGAGGTGATCGTGGACGAGGGAATGAATACGGCTTCATACCAGCTCGACGAGTCGCTCATCTCGTTCGGCACAGCTCTGGACGACCAAGCGCTCGTGACGGCCATGGCGATCCTCGAGCCGCTGGAGATCACGCCCGAGACCGAGGCCATGTGGAGCCAGCTGAGTGAGGCAGCGCTGGAAGCCAACGACCACCGCATCGCAGAGCGCTGTGCCGCTGCACTCGGAGACCTGGCGCGGTCGCGGTACCTCCGCAAGGTGAACAAACTGGACGCGCTGGAGCGCAACAAGTTCGACGAGGGTGTGGCCCACTGGCGTGTTCGCGCTCGGCTCTCGTTGCTCAAGAACGACTTCCGAGGCGCCGAGCACCTGCTGCTATCGCAGGCGCAAGTTGACGAGGCCATCGAGATGTACCAGCATCTGCACAAGTGGGAGGATGCGATCCGCGTGGCGGAGGCCAAGAATCACTCGGGCTCTGAGCAGATGAAGCGCAGCTACTACGACTACCTGGTCGAGTCACGGCAGGAGGAGAAGGCGGCAGCGCTCAAGGTCAAAGAGGGCGACGTCGCGAGCGCCGTGAGTCTGTACCTCAAGGGTGGGCTGCCTGCCAAGGCAGCGCAGCTTCTCAACACTCGGAACATCGGCAGGGACCATCGTCAGCTTCTCGAGACGGTAGCCGAGGCTCTGTATGCTGCCGGCATGTTCGAGAAGGCTGGCGATCAGTTCGAGAAGCTGGAGCAGGAGAGCCGCGCTCTCGCCGCCTTCATCAAGGCGAACGCGTTCCGCAAGGCCGTGGATCTGTCCCGCCGCCACTTCCCCGACAAGGTGCTGCGCCTCGAAGAGGCCTGGGGTGATTTCCTCGTCTCTCAAAAGCAAATGGACATGGCGATCAATCACTACATCGAGGGCAACGTGCCGACTAAGGCGGTGGAGGCGGCGCTCAACTCTCGGCAATGGGCCAAGGCCAGCCAGCTCGTCGAGACACTCGAAGACGATGTGTCGTTGCCGTACTACCGGCGTCTGGCGCGCCACTACCAGGACGCGCAGCAGTACGAGCAGGCCGAGCGCTGCTTCATCAAGGCAGACGCGGCCCGCGACGCTGTCGAGATGTACACGCGTGCCAACAAGTGGGACGCGGCCTACCAAGTCGCACTGAACCACCTGGACAAGTACGAGACGGAGCGGTTGTACGTTGAGCAGGCGCACCGCATGGAGCGGCAGGGCAAGCTCAAAGAGGCCGAGAAGCTCTTCCTCACGGTCAACGAGCCTGACCTGGCCATCAACATGTACAAGAACCACAAGAACTATGAGCAAATGGTGCGCCTCGTGGCCAAGCACCGCAAGGACCTGCTCAAGGACACGCACCTGTTTCTGGCGCAGCAGCTCGAGCGCGAGGGCGATCTCAAGGCGGCGGAGCACCATTTCGCCGAGGCCGGCGAGTGGCAGGCGGCCGTCAACATGTTCCGCGCCAACGACATGTGGGATGAGGCCATCCGCGTGGCCAAAGTCCACGGCGGTGTCAACGCCTCCAAGCGCGTGGCGTACGCGTGGGCGATGGACTTGGGCGGGGAGCAAGGGGCCAAGCTTCTGACGCGACTGGGACTCATCGAGCCTGCTATCGACTACGCGATCGAGAGCGGCGCGTTCGAGCACGCGTTCGAGCTGGCGCAGAACTGCGCACCGAAGAAGCTGCCCGAGGTGCATCTCAAGCACGCGCTCTTCCTTGAGGACGAGGAGCGTTTCCAGGAGGCCGAGAACGAGTTCATCAAGGCCGGGAAACCGCGTGAAGCGCTAGACATGTACATCCACCAGCAGGACTGGGCCAATGCCATGCGCGTGGCCGAGAGCGCCGACCCGGCGTCCGTCTCGGACGTCTTCATCGCCCAGGCGAGGCTCTGGCTCGAGCGCAAGGAGCACCAGCGCGCGGAAGGATTCTTCTTGAGCGCAGGGAAGCCCGAGCTTGCGCTCACCGCGTACTTGGAGGCCAGCATGTGGGGCGACGCTGCGCGCATCGCCAAGCGCCATCTACCGCACAAGCTCATGGAGGTGAACCTGGCACACCAGCGCGCCGCCTTCTCTGGCCAGCTGGCCAGTGGCGCCGACCGTAAGCGCGAGATCGTCGAGGCGTGCGAGGCGTGGGTTGCGTCGCAGCAGTTCGTGCAGGCCATCGACGCCTACTTGTCCGTGTCAGTGGACCATTTGATCGCATCAGGGGACGGCGGAGACAGCGACAGTGAGGGGATGCAAGACTTGGAGCAGCTCTGGGCGAGAGCCGTCGAGTTGTGCGCGCAGTACGACCGTGCGCGCTATCGGTCGGTGGTGGACGAGGTAGCGTCTCGGTTGCTCGGTCTGTCGCGGTTCACAGCCGCGGCCGAGCACTTCCGTGCGATCGACAAGATGAACGAGGCGCTCGACTGCTACTTGCGCGTTAGCGACTGGACTGGAGCGCAGCGGCTGTGTGAGCAGCACGCGCCAGAACTCTTGCCACGCCTCGAGCGTGCGCAGCAAGCCAGCGCCTTTGGACAGCAGCAAGCCCTGGCGCAGCCGATGCCGTCATCTCCGTCGCCAGTTGCGGCGGAGGCAAAGGGCCGGGCTACTTCATCATCGTACACCCCGTCAGCTTCAGGCATGGATGCCAAGGTCGCGGAGCGCAAGGAGTCCAAGCTCAGCAGTGGAGACGATGGCGCGGTAGGTTCCAGCAGCGCGAGCGCGCTCGACGCGTGGATGCAGCGCGGGGAATGGGACAAGGTGCTGTCCTCGGCAGCCAAGCACGGCCCGCAGTCACTCGCCAAGTACCTCGTGCTGCGCGTCTCTCGCCTGTGCGAGCACGAAGAGATCGCGGCAGCTGTCAAGACGCTGGTCGACTACGGCATCCCCGTGGACGCATCCGCTGTCGACATGGTGAGCACTGTCGTACGCCAGGCGCTTGGCGGCCGGCAGGAGGTCGACGCGCAGACTGGACACGCTACGGTGCTCGCGGAGCTCGCCAAATGTCTCCGTAAGCTCGTAAAGGACCTGCGCAATGCCTCAGGCAGCGACGTATCGGCCTCTCGCGTCGCGGAAGTCGAGCAGTGGCTGCTGATGACCCACTACTTTGTGGTCAAGCGCCAAGCTGAGGGAGCCAGTGGTAGTGGGCTTGAGGACGTGGCGGCACGCGTCAGCATGTCGCTCTTGCGCTTCATCGGACCGGAGTTGCCCGCCGACAAGATGTTCTACCTCGCAGGAGCAGCGGCACGCAGCAAGAAGTGGCTCAGCGCTGCGTTCGTCTTCTTCAACCGGTACTTGGATCTGTGCGAGGCTATTGATGAGAGCGGCGGCAGTGGAGGCGATGCCAGCCACCTGGACAACACGGACTTCGTTGGCGCTGACATCCCGACGCCGGCCGACTTCCCGCTCCCGGAAACCCACTATGTGGGCGACGAAGGTGCTCGGGAAGAGATCCGCGACTGGGTGCTGACCATTTCAATGGACCAACAGGTGGCTGAGAAGCTGCCGGAGCGGGTGTGCGGTCAGTGCAAGGCACAGATCTACGAGGCGGCGCTGGCGTGCCCGGAGTGCCACGTGACCAACGAGGCCTGCATCCTCACGGGGTTCCCAGTCGCGGCCAAGAGCACCGCGCACTGCGCCACGTGCAAGGTCATCGCCGACCGAGACATGTGGAACCGCTGGGTCAAGCATTTTGGCTGCTGCCCGTGGTGCCAGGCGCCGCAGAAGATGAGCTACTAGGGCGACAGTGACGGACAGGACGGTGGTGCGCGTTGTGGAAACAGCTAATGCACGTCATGCTTGAGAACCTAGTTAGTGGCTATTGAGAGAGGAGCGAAGCTCGGCACAAGGAGGTAGATGGCCGAGGCGTTTGAGGTCTTGAACGATTTCGCGCGAGGAAATTGCGCTCTTCTTGCAACCGCTAGCGCAGAAGTGCAGTCCAACTACCGCCATGTCCTGGTAAGCGATCACGGGGGCACCGGAGGACCCTCCGCTTGTTGCGAGCGTGTAGCCGACGCTATCGTTGCGTCCGTTGCAGCTTGTGGTCGACAGAGAGGTGACGTGACCGAAGGAGCTGCCGTGCTTGGTGTATGACTTGATAGCCACGCGTTTCTCGTGCGCATCAGTTCCTTCGGTACTGCCAGGGAATTGGGGAATGAAAATGCGCTCGTCCTGGCGAGCGCCGTCAGCGCGGAGGGATAGAAAGCTGAACCGCTCAAGCAGACGTCGCCTGGATTCTTCATCGATCCATGGGAGCAGCAGCGCGTAGTCCAACTCGGCCTGCGGAGAGGAAGCTACAAGCTGAGCACCTGTGACAGCCTCAAAGCTATCGGCTGCCGTAGAAGACGAGTCGGAGAACTCGATCGTCGAGTGCGCAGCCTCCTCCTCGGTCGAGACGCAGTGGCTATTGGTCAAGACGTGACCGGAGCAGCCCACCACGAATCCCGAACACGCAACTGCTCCGTGCAGCTTTTGCACGAGGATACGCACAGTGGGTAGCGTCTTGTGGAAAATGTCGGTGTCGAAGAGTAAGCTTGACGCAGACTCTGTTGATGCGGCGATCGAGTTGCTGTCGTCGTTCTTGGATCTCGTGTGGCACTTGGTCATCTTCGGAGCGATGGATGGCGATAGTTCATCCGGTGACTGCACGTGGTCACGATACTGGTCGATCTGGAATCCAAAACATGAGGCCGGTGACACGGGACCGGTGGACGAGTCCGTATCGCGCGGCGAGTCGTCGAAATACTCGAGCAGAACGCGTGGGGCGTACACTGGAGGGGAGAACTGAGCGGGTCTTTGACCTGGTGTGGACTGGATCACGTGTGATCGGTAGATGCCATGTGCCGGTGACGATAAATCGGCCTCCACGCCAGATGATATCACGAGCCGAGAGGAAGGCAGCAGCTGCAAGTGAGCGAAGCGAAAGACCACAAACTCGGCATCGGGAATCGTCAGCTCGATGCGCAGCGAGTTGCCGTCCCCGTTTGAATCGTCCGTGTGGAGAAGTCTCACTGCCGGCGAGGAACCAATCGATGTCGCTGGATGTGGATCGAAGCAGTTGCCCCCGTGGATGATGATGGGGTGGACCGAGTCGGAGCCGACGGAGCTTTGGAGTGCCGCGATTGGCTGCGGAATGCAGATCACCTGCCCCGCAAGTTGGGCCACAACCAAGGCGACGATAAGTGCGCGACGCGGAATCGTGAAGATGGCGGAGGCTCCGCTAAGAGCGACGCCTGAACAAGTGGTGGGCGGACGATATGTGGAGTCAGAACTATCACACCCTTGATTGGATGCGATCCGATGTCGATGCAGCCAAGAATACGTGGCCACCTGTCACATCCAACAGCTAATTTCGGCTTTGAGCACGCGGCATCACATGGGACCACATGAGACTGTGCCCTCGAATGTTCGCACTCGCCGGTCGTTATGCTGCGGAGGAGACTCTAAGTTTAGCCAGGTGCTTTGTGTGGCTTGGCGTGTGAAAATGCCTGCTTGGCTGATGCGATCGCCAAGGAGAGAAATCGGAGCCGCCGCGGTTTGAGAGTGCGCTTCCTTGTCATTCTCGAAAAATCCTCCTTCTCGACACCAGCAAGCCTTTTCAAACTCAAGCCATGAAGACTGCGGCGCCTGCAACGCTCGTCCTCCTGGGATTGCTGCCGCTCGTGCGCGCCAAGGAAGAGTTCGTCGCGCGCATTCCTAATGGCGCCAACGTGCCGGACACCGCCGCAATCGGACACTCGGACGGCACGGGAAACCGCGAAGCGCTCAACGACTTTGGCGATGCGTTTGAGAACGCTGGGAAGAAGTGGACGACGGGGCTGTGCCAAGCAGACACGGACGACGACGGGCAAACGAACGGCCAGGAGCTCGGCGACCCGTGCTGCGTGTGGACCGTGGGCGACACGCCGCTGTGGACGGACGGCGTCTCGCACCCCGGAGACAGCTCCAAGACGTCGAACGAGAGCTTGTGGGCGTCGGTCAATTGCTCTGCCTCGACCACGGCCGACGCGACCGCCGCAAGCACCACCGGCAATGCGGCGGCATCGTCCGTCTTGAACATTGCGGGAGTCGTGACCACAGTGGCGCTCACCGTCTGCTCGGCAGCCGTGGTGTTCCTCTAGAGGAACGATGCATCCATGTCCTCCTCCTTGCTCAGGACCCAACTATAACCATTTGAACCAGAATGACGGTCCACTTCAAGTTGGCATGCTTCAACTTGTGTGCGTATGGGAGCGACTGTGGATATAGATAAGTGGCGTACAACACATGCTCAATTTGGCTTAAACTCAATGAGTAAGGAAACTAATGCCCTACCTGACAAGTAGGGCAGCACGGTAGGTCAAGCGACCTATCGGTGCAATTTCGAATTTGTGACGGAGGTGGAATGGCCCCTCTCGAGCAAATGCGCGGTCCCTGTACTTGAAAGGGTCGCGCTTCTGTTCAGGGGGTCGGTCCCCGCCCTGAGCACTTGCATCATGACCCTCTCGTCGCATTGGGCCTGGTGTTGGACGACGGCCGGCCGTGCGCCTTCCCAAGTCCATGTGAGGCTCCTCACGGGATGTTCTCAGGCGTTTCCGAGGATCCTGTCGCGCTTGTTGTGCTTCTTGGTGGCGCAGGCACTGGCGCACGCCGATCTTGCTGTTTCCCGATCTGGGTTGCCAAGCGTTTCGCCGCTCCCACGCGGTCGAGTGAGGAGTCTGGATGGCAATGACGCACTGCGTCGAGGTCGCCGATGCCAGGGGCCTTCGGTGGGCTGCATGCCGATCGACAGTCTCCTGAGAAATGGAAAGCAACACTAACACCTCCAAGTGGTGCCCATAACGCGCTCATTGCGCACAGGAAACGTTCATATGTATCCTGCATCGAGACGAACGGCGGCCCAAAGTCGAACTCGTTGCACGTCGCTGTCGTCGTCGAAGTGATCCATGTGCAGAACCTATAGCAGTACGTTACTGCAGTTCACTTCGAAAAGTACTTGATTAAGATATATTCACCGCAGCAAACAAATGCGAAATAATCGCCACAGTTGATCACCTCGCTCGACCGGCATGGACGCGGCCGAGGTCGTCGCTTGCCGCCCATGCGTCCGCCCACTCCTCCATGCGCTGACGCCCATTACTGTGCACCGCTCCATGGCCGCGCAGGACGCACGCCGGCCGCGGTGGCGCAAGGTGCTGTACGAGGCGCAGCCGTACGCGGACAACCACGTGGACGCGACGTTCCTGGCGCAGATGAAGACCAACGGCGCGTTCGCTCGCTGCTCGCTCGCCCCTCCTGCCCTCCCACCGACTCTGACGCTCGACCTGTTCTGTACCCGCAGCCAACGTGCGCGAGCACGACTTCTGGGGCATGGTGCGCGCGTCCGCGGCGCTCACGCAGCAGCTCTGCGCCGTCTTCATCTTCTTCGTGCGTCGGTCATTTCCTCGTTGTGTTCCCCCCTACCGCCGCGCACTCACTCGTCCTGGCGACGCGCAGACGCTGTTCGAGATGGTGCACACGGAGCAAGTGACGGCCACGGCGCTGGGCGTCCTGGACGCAGCGCTGGGGGCGGTCGGCGCGGCGGCGCTGCGCTGGGGACTCGGCGTGCCCCTGGCGCTGGCGGACGCGCTGGGCAGCGGCCTGCTCTTCTGCGCGACGCTGTCGCTGCTGTCGCCCGTGCTGCGCACGCTGACCGAGTCGTTCGCGGACGACACGATCGGCGCGCTGGCCTCGGCGCTGGCGCTCGTGCACCTCGTGGCGCACGACTACGGCTACGTGAACGCGGGCACGGGCCGCTTCAGCGGCACCATCTCGCTCAACGCGGCCGTGTTCACGGCCGTGCTGCTGGGCTCCCGCCTGCGCTCGAGCGAGCACGTGTTCGCCTTCGTGCTCTTCGCCATCGAGCTCTTCGCGCTCTTCCCGCTCGTCCAGCGCCAGGTCAAGGTGCGTCCTACGTTTCTCTCTCTCTCTCTCTCTCTCTCTCTCTCTCTCTCTC
>JAADYB010000787.1:0-13151 GCA_023338075.1 Phytopythium litorale | reverse complement strand
TTGAGAGGGAGGGGGATCGCTCAGAGGTCGTGCCAGATGCCGTGGAAGCTGGACAGGGTCTTGACTGCGTGGCGGGGACGACGACGACGACCGGGACGACCGGGACGACCGGGACGACCGGGACGACCGGGAAGACCGGGGACCGTTGCGCGTCAGACGTTACCGGAGCGAAAGCGTTGGAAAGAGCGCTGCAGAGGCTCACCTTGTTGCACGGCCTCGGCGATCTTGTTGTCCTGCTCCTCGATGAGCTCGGCCTTGAGCGCCACGTCGAGCGCGCGCTCAGCCGGGATGACGACCGCGCCGTTGATGTCGGCGCGGATGATGTCGGCGTTGCGCACGACGCAGCCCGAGACGACGATGGGGCACCCGACGTCGACGACCGACGTCGAGTTGCGCTGACCGTGCACCGACGTGCCGCGAGAGAAGACGGGGAAGTTCATGGCCGAGAACTCCTGCACGTCGCGCACGCGGCCGTCCGTGACGACGCCCGCCACGCTGCGCGCCTTGGCCGCCGTGGCCATGAGCCCGCCGAAGACGGCCGTCGTGCAGCCCTCGGGCGCGCTCACCACGATCACCTGGCCCATCTCGGCCGTGTCCACGTAGTTGAACGGCAGCTTCTTGACCTGCGGCCCGTTCGCCGGCATCACCTTGACCGTCAGCGCCGGCCCGCAGATGTTCATGGCCAGCGGCGACTCGTAGCCGCGCACCAGCTCCACGTCCACCAGGTGCGCCTGCACGCGCAGCTGCCCCAGCGCGTCCGCGATCGCGCACGTCGACAGCTTGGCCAGCCGCAGCAGCAGGTCCGTGTCCAGCGAGATCTCCGTGTCCAGGATGCCTGCGTGCACGGGCGGACCGGGTGGTAAGCAACCGCGCGGGCGTAAACCACGCCGAGGCGGACACGCGCGCGGACGAACGGACGAGCGCACGCACGCACCGGCACTGGGGACGGACAGCGAGGCCGGCACGCTCGCCCCCACGGAGGGGCCACCGGCCGCCGCGGCCGCCGCTGCCGCCGCCGCCGCCCGCTGGTTGCTCTGGAACGTCGGGCTGCAGCCCGACTGCTTCAGGTGCTCCGCCAGCCGCGTCGCATTCGACGCGTACTGCTTCTGGCACTTCTTGCACTCGTAGCGCACGAGCCCCTTGCCGTCCAGCGGCTCGAGCCGCGTAAAGTAGTCGTACACGTTGCTGGGCTTGCGGCCCATGGTGGCGGCTGTGGTCGGTCCCTGGTTTCGCGCGCGCCGGAGGTAATTTTCCTCGCGGACTGGTTTTCTTTCGCCCGGTTGGCTTGTGTGGACTTCTGTGGTCATGGCTGTGACTTTCGGGTCCACATGACATTCTAGAGCGCTCTACTTTGTGGTAGCGGACCCACATCATATTGTAGAGCGATCTACCCATTTTCACACAAAGTAAAATGGAGCGCGCTACAAACAAAGTGATCCTGTTCACTAAAAATTCACAAATCCAATAATCAAAAGTGTGACGTGTACCATCAATCATGGTACACGTCACACTATATAGTATCGAATTTGTATCGTTGCTTTTGAATATATATTTGAACGCAACGTGATCAAAAACCGGTATCGTCCCCGGTTTCTCGCTAGTTGAGCCAGCAAAGGAGGTGATCAGCAACCAAGTCATGATGCGGGTCATGATGCATCAACCCCATTCCTCCCTCGGCTGTCCTTCGCAGCAGCAAGCTCACTGAAGCACCAACAAGCACCTGGATGCCGAGCTACCGGCGCCTGGACGTGCACAAGCTCTCAGCGGACTCCCGCCTGGCCACGCGGCTCGTCAAAGTATCCGATCTGCCCAAGGCGAGCGCCGTCACGATCGTGGTCGAGAACCACGACGTCGGGATCAATGCCACCGACGTCAACATCACGAGCGGCGAAATTCAAAATGTTTCATTATCAAGGTTGGCAAATCAGATATTTCACAAATGTGAAGGCATCTCAATATGAGTAAATCATATTACGTATTATTTTGAAAACTTCACAGCAATGCGAATAACCGGTTAATGTACAGGTTTAGAAAACGGACATACCGATACGCCGACTTATTTTGTCATGAAAACTACCATCGGGTAATATTTTGTTACACAGAAACGGTGCATACCGGGGTCTCTGCATCTGTTGCCATTGATTGTGCTGGAGTGGAGCCTGATCTTGGATAAAGCGTCGATGGTGGTGACAAAGTCATTTCCGCTGTTGGAGTCCACCGAGGCAATGGCAAACACGAGTCGAATCTCATTGCCAGCTCTCGTAGTGATCAGCCTACCTATCACTTCTGCATCAAAGCAGCTAACAGTGTAGCAACTGGCGGATGAAAGCGATGCTGGGGGAGCCGGCGATGCTCCCTTGCAGACTGCCGGAGTGTATTTTTGATCGCAAAAGGAGATCCGCAAAGCTCTCGGACCGCCCTGTTTAACTATCGCTGCTCAGGAGACCTCAGAGCCTCCATGGGCCCCGTCGAGGGATTTGCACCCCGTCCCCAGGCAGGAAACGCCTGCGTCCACTGAAGACCGTCTGTTCGCACGCCTGTCGACATGGCAGCGACGGTGTGTGACTGCCGACGCTTCTAGTGAGCAGAATCCCAACAGGAGCCACCCACAACAAACAGTTCTAACAGAGCCCGCACCATCATCTGCTCGCGCGGCAGCGAAACATCCTATCCGAAACTAACTATCACATAACAAGGTGGGGAAGGGAACCCAAGACAATGAAGTGGGTAAAGACGGACGCAGGCCGGCAGTGGAATGTGCGAATGGGAGGTGTAAGGAGGCTGGAGCCTCCTGGGTCGATTGGCGCGACGGAAGCGGCTGAAACTGGATGGACGTGCTCTAGGGCGACGGTGGCAGTGTCGCCATTAGCATGACGAGCGGGCAGGACGATGGTGGACAAGGAACAGAGCGCGAGGAGGATGATCGAGTCGCAGGATAGACGGGCGGTGCCGACCTGGGCAGCTGGTTCACGATGCCGACGCACGGCGCGTCGCCACTGAGCGATCGCTCACCGCCTGGGGTGGCGACTGCAACAGGGATGGACGAGTTGAGGATCGACGGCGGGCAGCTGACGGGCGAGGAGTAGCTGTGGCAGCTGCTGGCGCCGAGGAACGATCATCGTGGCAGCCATGACGCCCAGCCGCGCGAACGGAACACGGAATTTCGCATTTGCCACACCGGGCACATGTTGTGTGTGGACCGCCTCGACCACGAGGCGTTGCATTATTCCAGTGCTGGTGAATCTGGCAGGTGTCAGACGCGCGAGTCAGGTGCGCGTCTGGTGGGTACGTGCCTAGTGCGCGTGCACCCAGGTAATGTGGGTGCGTGCGGCGAATCTGCGCTGCGGACGCTGGCGCTGATAGCGGGGGAATCTCCGTTCGCTGCCGCGCTGTCGGCGAGCGAATCACTGGAGATTCCGTGCATGTCTATCGAATGCATTGGCTCCATGGACCTCCCTCAGGGGAGCGCTCATGGAGCGCCAAGGGTGGCTGCGAGGGCAGTGCAGGCCAGTCTAATTAATCTCACTTCGCAACAAGCAACAACGCGCGCACATCGTCATAGCACAGGGACTCTCGAATATGCCAAATCGGGGATATGGGCACCGGGATCCGCCGCGTCAGACCCAGATGGAGGAACGGGAGAGGACACGAACGGAAGCGAGGACTGATGAGGAAGAGAACGAGAACGGAACGGAAGCGAGTAGTTTGTCGAGCACGACGGCACGGACGGACGGTCAGTGGTGTAACCAGCGAAGGCGACAGCGAGAGACCGGCTCTCGGAATATCGACCACGCCTGCCGTGGGCTTGCCGCTCGATGTTGTGGAGATCACTCGAGTTGGGAGAGCGCCGGCGAACGACTGGCACGTCGAGGAGCAGACGGTCGCGCAGGAGTGTACGGGAGCCGAACAGACGAGTGGGAGACGTACCGATCCGTTCGGAACACCCAGTGGTGGACGAGTTGTCCACCATGAACTAAATCGGAGGCGCACGATGACCGACGCAACGAACCTATACTGACCGGAGGTGAGGTCGCACTGACCCCTCAATACAGAGTGCTGCTGACGGTGAGGATGTGTGTGCGTGAAGAGGAGACGCAAGTCGGCAGTACCGTGGTGGACAATGACAAGTGTCCGGGTATGCAAAGATAGCAAAAGGCTGCACTGACGGCTGTCGATGGACGGCTGTCCTCGCTGAAGAATACGTGGGCGGGCTGTGCTAGCTGAGACCATCTGAGTGCGCAATGAAATGCTGAGATTGTCCTGAGGTGGCGAGGAGCGAGGCAGCAGCGTGGGGGAGCGACTTGACTCAACGTACGCACTCGGCGGGAGCGTAGGAGGTCTGGCACCTCGGGACGAATGAATGGTGGCGGGACTAGCTGCGGTCAGTGTGGTGTCTGAATGAAGGCGCAGAAGATCAGGCAAGGGAGTTGAACGGGCGACATGATCCGAACGCGAGCAACCGGGAGTAAGGCAAGAGGGACGAGGGGTTGAGGGAGAATGCGGAGTCGAGGGCGATCAAGAAGTCAAGGAAGTAAATGAATATGGACCTGTGTTCCCGGCGCGCGGTACCGATCAGGTATCTTGGGCAAGTTTGCAGTGTCGGTGTGTCTGAATGGCACGTGCCGAGCAAGTGCGACGCTGACCGCTGAGTAGTCACGGCCACGAGTTTCATTACACAACGGCAATGGCTCACGAACCGACAGCGCACCACCGGAGCGTCTCGTCACTTGCATCCGACGGAAACCAGTCTCGCTCAGCATCGTCGCGCTGCCACCCAACTCAGTCTCTGAGACCCTCTCCGCAAGCATATTGTCCAATTTGGCGGCTGTTGACATGCATTGTTGACAACAGACAGACAGCTTGTCGATGATGGACTCCGATGTATCAGATCTGAGCGGCTCCGATCGTCGTACCTTGTCGGGTTACGCGGGTACACTCAGGGGTGCCTTGGTGCTGCCCGACCGGCCAGACAATACTGCTTGATATCGATCGATCCAACGGGCATGGCGGACGAGGTGGACTACGAGAGCGACTCGGCGATGGCCGTGGAGGAGGAGGAGCGCGCCAAGCCGTCGCGCGTCGTGAAGCGCGACGGCGGCGGGTCGTCCACTGCCAGCGGCGGGTCGGGGCGGCGCGTGGTCAAGGGCCGCGGTCGCGGGTCAGCGGCCATGGACGCGGCGCGGTACCCGGACGAGAGCGGCGTGTTCGACAAGCTGCGCGACGGGCGCGAGGAGGACGCGCGCGCGCTGCGGTCCGTTGAGGGGTGGATCCTGTTCGTGCGCGGCGTGCACGAGGAGGCGCAGGAGGAGGACGTGATGGACGCCTTCGGCGAGGACGCGGCCGTCAAGAACCTGCACATGAACCTGGACCGCCGCTCGGGCTTCGTCAAGGGCTACGCACTCGTCGAGTTCGCCTCCTTCGAGGGCGCGCGCGACGCCATGGAGCGCATGGACGGCCAGGAAATCCTCGGCAAGACCATCCACGTCGACTGGGCCTTCCGGAAAGGTACGAACGCGTCCGAGCCCGTGTTGGATGGACGCAGGAGAGGACCGTTGGCTGACGGTGGTGAACCAATGGCGATGGACTATACAGAGCGGCAAGATGACGACCGGCGTGAGGGCCGACGCAGCCGCGGGGCCCGCCGGTAGAGGCGCAGGCGGCCAGGGTGCAAGCTAGTCACAGTGCAAGCGCGGCTCGCAGAAGGCGCCTCCGTGGACAATCAACGGAGCGAGTGCTGTTTCCCTCTTCGGACTGCCGTCGTCATGGATCTATCGTCGCTGCAGGCTGCATACTTAATGATGTGGACACTCACGCGCAGCGACTGCAACCCAGTCAGCCAGCCAGCCAGCCAGCCAGCCGGTCGGCCAGCCGGTCGGCCGCTCGCTGCTCCTGCCTAGCTGATGGTGAAGACGCGCGCGTCGCGCTGCTTCTTGGGTCGGCCGCTGGGCTTCTTGATCTTGTTCTTGTACTCTTCTATGTACTGCTTCTCGAGCTGTCGCTTGATGCGCAGCCACTCAGCCACGGACCGCTGGATGCGGCACACGGCGAAGTACTCGTGCGCCAGGAACTCGAGGCGTAGGCGGCTCGGCAACTCCTCCATGGACGGCCGCATCTCTCCTCCGACCGGGTTCAGGTCAGCCGCAACCGTCTGTCATCCACTTCCAGTCAGTCCAAGGCGCCATGCGGCAACGTGAGCACAGACAGAGCAAGGCACCGACCTCCTTGACCATCTCGCGCGTCATGGCCAGCAGCACGTCGGTAAAGAAGACCGTCTCGCCCTCGTACATGGTCAGTTGGAGCTCGCCTGCCATCGAAGCAACAACGTCCATCGTCAGTCAGATCCACACACCAACTCCCTCGACACGACCAACGACAGACACTACGCACGCGCGTAGCGCAGGAAGCCGATCTTGCTCGTGGCGCTCTCGGGCTTGACGAGCGGCGGCTCGAGCAAGGCGACCAGAGCCCAGACCCGCGCGACGCGGATGAACCCCGTGGCGCGCGGATCCACGCACGACCACTTGCTCTGGAACTCCTGCAGCAGCTCGGGTTCGAACAGCGGCTCCTCGTCCTCGTGGGAGAGCGAGAAGCCCTCGAGGATGACGGCGATCGTCACGTTCAGCATCACGTACGTGATGAGCAACGTGAAGGAGCAGAAGAAGATGTACGCGATCGGGTTGCCACACCCGTTGAGCGGGACGCAGCCCTCCGAGTTGTTGAAGCCGCACATGGTCGGGTCGTACGACGGATTGTCGACGCACCCCGCCGGGCTCGACGCCAGGTCGTGCATGCACGCGTTCCACGCCTCGCCGGTCGCCGCACGCATGAGGAAGAGGAAAGCCGTGCCGAAGTTCTGGAAGTTGGCGTGCGAGTCGATGTTGTCACCCAGCGCCACAGTCGCGAACATCTGCACGCCCATTGTGGCGTAGATGAAGAGCATGAGGAACAAGATGGACGTGATGTTGCTCAGCCCCGGCAGAGCGATGTAGAGCGTGAGCAGGATGTGCCGGATGCCCTTCGACGCCTTGACGAGCCGCAGAATGCGCGTCACGCGGATCACGCGCACGATCATGGCCAGAGACTTGACGTGCGTGCCCGTGAGCGACTCGATCACGTTGCTCGCTAGCGTGGCGATGACGACGCAGAAGTCGAACTTGTTCCACTTGTCTTCAAAGTACGCGGACCCGTACGCAATGAGCTTGAGCGCTGCCTCCGTGGTGAACACGGCCGCGAAGATATCGTTGATGACATCCATCACGTTGGACTGCACGGTCGACTGGCCGAAGTACTGCGAGCCCATCATGACGGTGTTGAAGATGATGCAGAGCATGATGGTCCACTCGAATCGCTGGCGTTGGACGAGGAAGAAGATCGCGCGGCGAACCGGGTGCTTTGAAGGCTTCAGGACGCGGATCGGGCCGACTCGCGACGCCGTCTTCTGCGCTTCGATCCACTTGCGCTGCTCTGGCGTCAGCATGAAGTCGCCGCCGAGCGCGGCTTTCATGCGGTTGAAGTTGTCGATGATGACACCCACGAACAGGTTCACAACGAAGAAGCTGCCGACCATGATGAACGCCACAAAGAAGAGTGCCCAGACCATGTTGTTGTCGCGGATCGGCTGCATGTCGATGCCCGTGGAGTCGATGGCCGTTGTCATCACGTCAGCCCAGCCCTCCGTTGTCGAGATCTCAAAGAACGTGAGCATGGCCGAGCCCACGTTATTGAAATTCTGTGGGATCGTCTTTCCCCAGTCCGCGTTCCAGCATTCGCACACATAACGTGACGTGATGGTTGTCATGTTGGGGAATCCTTCGCAGCTCGTACCAGCAAACCATTGGCGTTCGGTATCCGTGAGCGTGCTCCAGGCTTGCGGTGAGGTGAGAAACGCTTGCTGTGCCGCCGAGAGCGCATCGAAGACGTCACCGCTGCATGAGTAGAATCGTCCCTTGAGGTAGTTCACCGCCACGATGCTGAAGATAAGGTAGAAGAGTCCGCACAAGAAAAGCACGTTCAGCACGGCTGGGATCGCCTCGATCAGCGCGTTGACGACGAGCTTGAGCCCTGGGCGACGGCTGATCATGCGAAGCGGGCGGAATGTGCGGAACGTGCGCAACGATCGCAGCGACTTGAGCGACGAGCTGTTGCCAGACGACTGCATCACGAGCATCACAAGGGAGGAGATGACGATCGCGCAGTCAAGGATGTTCCAGCTGTTGCGCAGGTACGCTCCCGTATGTGTCACGAGTCCGAGCGCGATAATCTTGACGATCATCTCCAGCGCGAACATAATGGCAAACACCGTGTCCAGCTGTGTGAGTACTATCGAGAGGTTGGACGCTGGATTCGCGAGAGGATTGTCCATCGCGAGCGTGATGGAGGAAACCGTGATCAGCATGAGGATCGTCGAGTCAAAGTACGGGTGCGCGATCAAGTTGTACGCCCACTGCCGCACTCGACTGTGCTCGCTGAAGATGAAGAGAGACCGTCCGACTGGCCCCGCTGGCGTAAATTTCTTGTCATCTTTCACATTCTCTGCATCGTCGCCATGAGGAGCTTCACTGCGGCGATCGTCGGGAGGGTAGTTGACTATCTTCGGCGAAGATACCGCCATTGTTGCGGTATCCTTGTCCGGATTATCCATGTCCGCGATCATCGTGTTGATCGTGCTGAACGCCCTGATCATCTTGCTCGTCTTGCTCTTGATCAGGGAAGCCGGTGTTGACAGCTTCTTGGGGTGAATGACGACCTCCGGGTGTGGTGGCATCCCAGTTTCTGGGTCGAGTCCAGTTCTCGCTGCCATTGACGGGTTTGACGCCCCCGGCGATGATTTATGCGCAATGATCGCCCGGCCTGAGTTTGATGCGGAACCTGTGCGGGACGCATGCGGAGATGCAGCTGTCGCTTTCACTTTCACAAGTGACGATCTCCGCTGGAGTTCTTGGTCAAGATCATCGACCTCCACCGTTCGGGCATCTTCATCGCCCTCATCGACGTCGGGTAAGTGGCGCACCGCGTGGACAGCATGGTTGCCGTCGAACATGCTAGCGCGCGAGTTTCTCATGTCGGTCATGCTAGCACGGGAGTGCATGTGGTCGTGGCTGCTTGCCATGGGGGTGACCTTCATGTTGGACATCTTCTGCGCCAGTTTTCTTGTCTCCTCCTCCTTGGCCTTCATCTGGTCCTCGTCGTCGGAGCTGAAGTTGTCGAGCAACAGTGCCAGGAACAAGTTCATCAGCACCATGTTGCCGAAGATGACCTTGAAACACGCACAAATAGAGAGGTGAGGGAGGTATGAGGCAGGAATTCGATCACCAGTGTGCATACCAGTGAGATGAAGTAGACGCAGGCGCCCATGCCGTTTCCGCGAATGCCGTCGTACATGACGGAGTTCCAGTTCTCGCCCGTAATGATCTGGAATACGGTGACGGCTGACCACAGGAGCGTGTCGAAGTTGTTGCGCGGCACCTGCCAGAAATCGAAGACAAGGCTGGAGTGGTTAGAGATGTCACTTGTGCTCTCGTTGCCACATAAGCTGGTTGGCGGCTTCGCGTACCGTTCCTTGCCAGAAGTCAAACTTATTGAATGGCGTTGGATAGCCTTCGTTGTCGAAGCGCATCGTATTGCCGAAGAACTAGCGGAAGATCAGTCAACGATGTCCAGTCAGAGCATGATCCCCAGTACTGCACACACGATACGATCCACGGCTTGACCTACCTGGAGACCGACGAGCGCGTAGATGTAGATGAAGAGGAACAACAGCACGGCGAAGTTGGCGATACTGGCGACAGCTCGAGCAACCATCTCGAGGAGCTCGCGCAGCGAACGCCAATTGCGCGCGAGTTTGAACACTCGAAACAGACGGAACGACCGCAAGGCAGAGACTGCACCTTTCTTCACCGGATTGTCTGACATGAACGACGGCGGCGACGCGAACGTCTCCAGGACGCTCATGGTCACGATGAAGGCGTCGAACAGGTTGAATCGGTCCCGTGCGTACTGTCGAAAACCCAGGCCGATCATCTTGGCGATCATCTCCACAAGAAAGATGCACGAGAGGCCGAAGTTGACAATCTCGAGGTCTGCGTCCATCTGCGCAGGCATCGGATAATGGTCCAGTGCCAAGACTGCGGTGTTGGCGAGAATGGCCATCATGATGAGCACGGTGAACGCTGGATGGGACACGATGGCGTGCAGCCAGTGGATGTGGGGCTTGAATTTGGCTCGCTCTTCGGCTGCACGCATGAGCAGCATCTTCTTTTCCGCGGACGATGGCCCGCGCGAGCTCTCGTCGATGTTGAATTCCTCCGAGATGACGGCCAGCGTAAGGTTCATGACGAAGAATGAGCCAAACATCATGAGGATCACGAAGAATGTGCCTCCGATGATAGGCTGGGTCGAGTCTGTCGTCATGTACATGATGCTTGTCCAGCCTTCTTGCGTGATTGACTGGAAGATCGTGAAGACGGCTCGGCCAAAGTGGTCGAACGTCGTGTAGCCGTAGTCGAGGCTGGGGATGTAGAGCGCGTGGTGCATGACACGAGCGTTCCGAAAGCGCGCGTTGCCGAACGCGTCGTAGTCCGCGCCGCACGTTTGGTTCTTCAGACACTGGTGGTTGCCCGACTGCCCAGGAAGAGCACACAGGAGCTCATCATCCTCGTTGATAGGCCAAAAGCAGTCTTGAGGCGTGCTCCACGGCGAGGTCTCCTTTGTGTACGATCCAACGGAGTCGTCGCTTACAATGTCCACGCCCGGCAAACACTGGTAGTCTCCCGGCTTTGCAAGAACTGCAGTCAGATACGTGTCTGGCACGGGCCAGATCCCGTGTGGATGGAGGTCGTCGATAGGAAGGCGGACGGGGAACTCCGTGAGCCGGCATCGACGGTTCATGTTGCCGCCGAAGAGCTGGATGCCCAGAATCCCGAAGATGGCAAAGACGAACAGCTGGAGGATGACGACGTTGCCGAGAGCGGGTAGAGCTTGCAGCAACGCGGAGATCAGGCGCCGCATGCCTGGAATCACGGACAGTGACCGCAGCGGACGCAGCACTCGAATCACTCGGATTGCCGACACATTGGGCACCGACGGCAGAATAGCCACCAGGCTAGACGAATAGGACGACATGCACGCGTTAGCCTCGTCGGAATAGTTGGGGTAGAGAGCAGCTACAGACTCGTACCTGGAGATGACGACGACGAAGTCGAGCATATTCCACGAGTCGCGCAAGTAGGAGCCCTTGCGGCCAGCGAAGCCCATAGCGACGATTTTGATGGCGCATTCAGCCGTGAAGACGGCGGTGAACGGGACTTCGGACAGCTCGACGACCTTGTTGGCGAGCGAAGTCCCGGGCACGACCGCGCCGTCGCGAAACGTGACGCCCGAGCTCGCCGGGTTCAGGTCGCTGTCGACGACCGAGAAGTCCGAGAGCCCGAGAACGACCGAGTTGGCCAGGATCGCCACCACGATGACGCGGTCGAAGTAGCGGTGCACCACCAGCCGGATCAGTCGCCGCCGCAGCCAGTGGTTGCGCGGGATGAATGTGAAGAAGGCGAACTCGGCCCCGAACTCCTGTCATCGCAGCAGCAGCAACAGCAGCAGCAGTACCGATCAATAATCACGCACACGGGGTGAGCACACCCTCCAGCGTCGAAAGACAACAATGCAATCCCGACACTGCGCTCCCGCCACGCACCTTTGTTTCATGAAGCGCTCGCCGCCGATGCGCGACGCGGTCGACAGCGTCCCCGCCCCCGGGACTGTCGATTGCGCCGGAGTATGGGGTCGGGAGAGCGGTGTATGGCGTGATTTGTCGCGGCGCGGCGGCGGTGCTCGCCTCGGCGCTGCTTCCTGTGGTTATGGCGGCGGGTGTGTTGGAGCTAGTCGTCATCATTGGAGCAGACTGGCCGGGGAGAACCGCCAGAGCATTCTCCTGCTCACAGGAGCCGGCGACCGAAAGTGGCGCGACCGCCGCGCTGCGCCAGATCGAGCCGAGCAGCGATGCCAGCGCCGGGCAACTCGTCCTGGTCGACGACGCGTGCGCGCTGGGAGGCAAGCGAGGAGCGGCGCGCGGCCGGGGGAGGTCTCCCACGGCTGGCCCGATCGAACGCCTGGCCCTAGGGGGAAGACACGCGGAGAAGGCGGCCTCTATCGCGGCGACGGCGGGCGTGACCACGGCTCCAGGACGCCCGAAAGCCAACGCTGCGGCTGGCGCAGCGATTCGCCTCGGGCAAATCACCAGACCGATTGCTGAGTAGTTTCATCAGCAGCCAGGAGGCGGTGGTGGGCCTATTGTGAGCGCCTCTGCGCCGACGGACACGCCGCCGCCGCCGCGATATATTTATACCGGGCGGCGTGAGTGCGATCGCAGGGTGGAGGCCAAGCAACGGCCCGCTCGCTATTCCAGGCGTGGCAGCCAGCCAGGGGATCGCGGCTCTCCATGTTGAATGACGGGCGTCGTGTCAAGTCCGTCCAAGTGGCGGCAGCCCGCACCGAGGGCGTGGTGTCGGGCCTCATTGCCCAGTCATGGTGCCATTTCATGGGCCCAGCAACCATTTCAAGGGGTATCCATATGCTTGCGGCGCCTCTGAATGCCTCTGGACTGGCAGACTGGCAAGATGGAGTCAACGGCGCGAGCGCGAAGCGTAACGAGACTCTGAGCACTCGGTCTGGAGTGAACCCGCATGCCCAGCTCGTCCGGCTCTGGGTCGATGCAAAAGGACGAGCGGTGGGCTATTCGGAGACCAGACGCAGTCGCCTGACCGTGGACTGTCAGTGTCTGCACTTGACGTCAGTGTCTGCACCACCACACCACTGCGCTGCTCGGTGCCCAGTGCTTTCCACGTCATTGACAGCTGGGGCTGTCTCCATCTGCGCTCGCCGATCCATGGTGACGAGCAGGAATAGCCCAAGGGCCATTGCTATTCTTGTCGGTGCCGGCGCTTCTCCAACGTGGCCACCGAGGCTGTCCATGCCCGTTGCAGTTGATGCCTCGCTCGAAATAGCCTCACTCGTCTCTCAAGCCTCGCTCGTCCAGGTCCACGCCAGACCACCGCAAGGCTCGGGCCCACAGCCTCGCTCGCTCGTGGGCTTCCGGTTCATGGACGGCGGCGGTGGCGGAGGCAGCAGACGACGGACCGAGGCCACACGGCGGCTGA
>JAADYB010000786.1:0-13167 GCA_023338075.1 Phytopythium litorale | reverse complement strand
AGTCCGCTCATGCTGTGCTTGCCTTGCCTTGGGGCTCCCGTCCGTCCGTCCGTCCGTCCGTCGCGCGCGCTGTTCTTTCCCCGTCCGGAGATGGAGTGGCGTCCGGGCGGAGCCGAAGGGCGGGCGGGGGTGGCGGAGAGCTGCGGAACGGGTGGAGGATGGACGGCTGCGGCTGGGTTTCCACCAATCAAAGGGTCTAGATCCTTATTTCAGCGAATCAAAACGGTTTCAGAGAGATCGGGTGGGGTTGATTCGTGGATCGCCACGAGATTTTTTTTCTTGGTTTCTCAGATTCAGAAGTGGCCACATCATCTGACTCTGATCCTGATCGGCAACAGACACCGCCTCGTTGGGAGAGTCGTCGACGATGGCGGAGCGGCTGCATACCGAGCTGGCGGCGGTGCCTGCGCTGGCCCAAGTGGTGCGTGCGACCGCCCGACATGCATTCTAGTTCGTGGGTCTGACGCTAGTGGCGCCCTCGCTGCTGCAGTCGCCGTCGCAGCTGCGGGACCTGGCGTGGAAGACCAAGGAGCTCGTGCTCGTCGCGCTCTTGCGCGAGGTGTGGCGCCGCTGCTGCTCGCTGCGCACGCCCACGGACCAACTAACCGAGCGCTGCGCTTTGCAACTGACTCGGTGACAGCATGTGTCGTCGTCGGCGGTCGCGGAGAGGCTGGTGGCGGTCGTGAAGGACCGCAAGCTCGAGCGCAAGACCGAGAAGCTCGACGATTCCATGTACGACGGTGACGGAAGGCGTCGTCAGGTGCAATGCGGCGTCACTAACAGCTTTGCTGCTTCTTCGACCCAGCGACCGTGAGGCTGTTCGCAAGAAGGAGGACAGCTTCCGCTCGGACTTTATGCAGATCGTCGCCTCGGAGCTTGCGGTGCGTTGGCGCTGGCCAGTGACGTTGGAGGGAGGGAAGCATGACACGAGCGTTTGGTCGGTGATGTGCAGCGGCTGGGCGCGCCGGCCGTCATCACGTGGCAAAAGCTGCTGTTCGACAAGGACTGTTGCGCGCAGGCGTTCCGCTTGCTGCTCACGCGCATCAAGTCGTCAAAGCGAATCTCCAGTCGAGGGAACAACGGAACCGGTGCGGAGGCGGTCGCCGTGCCGACAAGACGCCGCTCTCGGCAGCACAGCGACAGCAGCAGTGCGCGTGGCGAAGACGAGGAGGGCCCAGAGAGCTTGTCCGCTTACGGAGGGTCCGAAGTCGACTTGAGTGAGACGAGCAACAGTCGTAGAGCAAGACCGATGAAAGCGAGCGGAACGTTGGACCGGGTGCGTCGGCTCCCTCTTAAGCGGTCAGTCGCCAGCTCTGGAGGCGATTGGAACTTCGACACGTCTTCTAGTGTACGAGACGACGACCAAGACAGCAACCAGACGAAGAGAGACCCCAGCTCCTTGACCGGCCCAGGCATCGTGATCGAGCGGTCAGTGCCAGTGAAGCAGTCGTCGGGCTTTGCGGCCAAGTTCAAGAAGAACCAGCTGCAGGTCCTCCAGCACGAAAACTCGGCGCTGTCGGAGGAGAACGCCAAGCTTCGACAGGAGATCGATCACTTGGAGTCATTGGTGGCGATCTTGCAGGGTACCCATGGGAGCTCCGACGGCGGGTCCGTTGCAGCATTCGACGCGCGGAGAACACGATTGCTGCAGGCACAAAACGTCCAGCTGCAGCGGCAGGTTAGCCTCTTGCAAGACGCAATGATCGGCTGCCAGCAGGCCGAAACGAGCCTGGTATCCGCGCTGCATCATTGGCGAGACGTTGTTGAGGCGGCCCAACAGGATGCTGCAGCTGCAGGAGCTGACGGTCGTGGCGCGTCAACGAAAGATTCAAGCATCTCGGAGCCAGCCAAATGGATGTTCGCTGTGCCGCAGCGGCTCATGACAGAGCTGACTCGAGTCGAAGAGCAGATCCACAGCGCGTCCACTGCAGTGGGCTCCACCTATGAGGCAAAGCTACGCGTTGGAGGTCGCGCGTCAGGCTTCCTCCGCGACAACCAGACGAGTCTTTCAATGAGCGAGCTGTATGGCAGTGACCGCGGTTCGCTGAGGCAACTCAAGCCAGGTCGAGTGAAAATCCTGGAGGACCAGCTTGCAAAAGTCGCTCGAGATCTGGAGGACTTTTCATCGCGAGTGCTTCAAGATGCGCTTCCGCCCAGGATCATCTCCCAGTCGGTCGAGGACGAAGATGCCACTGTTGCTGCCGTCATCGACTTGATCTCGTCAGTTCAAGACCTTCTGCTCGACGTTGGGGCGTTCGGGGTTGTTGTGGCCACGCCGTCGGCCTCTCTGTCGTTCGACGCGGACAGACTTCCGGTTATTGAGCATGGTCTGAGGACGACGGTGCCTCAGATCATCAAGGCTCTCGGACCCACGAACACTGCGAATGTGAGAGAGCGCGATAAGCACGTCAAGATGATGCTGAAGCAACTTCAAGCATGCTACTCATCGCTTGAGAAGAATGCCAAGACGTGCAGGCGAGAGGCGGAGTACTGGAAGAACGCATGGAAGATGCAGGCGGGAACGGTACGCGACCTGGTCGATCGCGTTGATCGGCTGGGCCAAAAGAAGCTCGCGTGGATCCAGGAGAACACGCTGCCGCCGATGATCGCAGTGGCGCGAGTGTTCGAGTCGTTCCAGCGCGCTCACCAGGATGGAACGACACGCCAGAACCCGTACTTGCCGCTGCTCATCGAAACATTGACGGCGCAGCAGGACTACGTGCGTGGCAGTGTGGACGAGTGGGAGCGCTACGACCGGTCGACTCGAAGCAAGTTGGACGCATTGGTCGCGGACTTTGAGGCGAATGTCGATGCATTAGCGACGTCGCTGCAGCAAACTCGGCGATCCACATAACATCGACAAGGCTAACCCCATCAATCTCCAGTTGGGCACTGCAGCATCACACCATCCGCGATTCCAGTGTGCGTTGTTCGCCTTAGCTCGTCAATGAGGGGAACGCGAGGACGACGCGGTCGATCACCTCCCGTTGGTGGGTCTGCAGCTCCTGGTACTCCCATCGTTCGGCCTCGGCGAGGAACGGGTCCTCAATCTGTTGGCTCGGATCCTGAATGCCCAGCATCTCCTCCACGACAGCAGCGCCGCAGAACGGCACGTACGTCTCCGAGTAGCCGCCTTCGTGGCAAAACACGACCTTCCCGCCGCACAGATCGCGCGCCGCGGACATGAGCTCGCGGGCCATGAAGCGGAACGCGCGGCTGCTGAGGATCATGGCGGCGAGCGGGTCGGCATAGCTCGCGTCAAAGCCCGAGGACACCAAGATCAAGTCGGGCTTGAACGCGCGCAGTGCTGGGGTCACCACGCGGTGGAACGCGTACTCGTACGCGCCGAACCCTGAACCGGGAGGCAGCGGGACATTGACATTCAGTCCGTCTGCGTCGCCACCGCCACGCTCCATGATGGTGCCGCTGTTGGCAGGGTAGTTGTTGGCCTGGTGGATAGAGACGAACAGCACGCGCGGGTCGTCGAAGAAGGCGCGCTGCGTGCCGTTCCCGTGGTGCACGTCGTAGTCGACGATCGCGACGCGCTTGACGCGTTCCGGGTACGTCTCCAGCACATGGAGCGCCGCGATCGCGATGTTATTGAACAGGCAGAAGCCCATCCCGCGGTCCGGCTCGGCGTGGTGGCCTGGTGGACGCGTCAGCGCGTACGCCGCGTCCACGCTCCCGTCCATGACGGCGTCGGCCGCGGCGATCACGCCGCCCGCCGAGAGGCTGGCGATGTCGAACGCGAACTTGGAGAACGGCGCCTCCTCGCCTGCGTCGCCGCCCTCCTCGCGCTGGGACTCGCGCTCGATGCGGTCCACGTACGCGGCCGTGTGCACGCGCCGCAGCTGCGCCTGGGAAGCCGGCGCGACGCCCGGCAGCACGCGCAGCTTGGCCAGCAGCCCCGAGACGGCGAGCAGCGCGTGCAGCCGGCGCTTGGTCTCGGGCGACTCCCAGTGGCGGAACGGCTGCACCAGCGGCGAGTACGCCGAGCTCCACGTCTCGTGCCACAGGAAGCGCTCGTCGAACACGTACCCCACGCGCCGCATGGTCATCTCATCGGCAACTTGGGATCTTGAGCAGACGCAAGTGCTAAGTTAACTTTGCTTTGGAGTTTTCTGTCTGTCCGATTTTCAGCCAATCGCAGGATGGTATGAAATAGGGAAACAAGTATGAAAAAAACACATACTTTCTTCCCTATTTCCTTCGAGCGCGGTGATTGGCCAAACGCCACATACAAACCTCTGTCAAAAAGTATTATCAGCCAATCACAATGCTTGAAAAAAATAGGGAAAAACGTATGATTTTTTGTCATACGTTTTCCCTATTTTTTTCAAGCGATGTGATTGGCTATATTTCTGATAATGATCGTATTACTGCGATACTAATACATTTGGACCCCTTCATTTTGGTTACGAAGCGTAACCTGTTGGTTACGAAGCGTAACCTGTTGGTTGGCAGCCAAAGTTCGACACCATCATCATTACCATCCGTCGGTCATGATGCGCTCGGTGGTGGCGTCGTCAGCGCGCCGCGCGCTGCGCTCGCGCACGACCGCGCTCGCGACCCGCGCAGCCGCCCAGCAGCTTGACCAGCACCTCCAGCCGCGCTTCCGGCCGGCGGTGGGCGTCCCAGGCGCGTCCTGGCTGTCCACGGCGCGCAGCGGGCTGGGCCTCCCGGCGCCGATCCATGCGCATCGCTGCTCTCCTGGCTGCTGCCGCCAGCCTCAGGCTGCCGCTCTGTCAACGTCGACGCCACCGCCTGCGTCGAGTGCTGGTGATGAACCGCTGGGCGTGGAGCGCGTGCTGAGCCACGTGGCGCTCATGGAGCACTGGGCGTGCAGCGGCTGCGGCGTCGACCTGCAGCACTCGGACCCCAAGGCGGTGGGGTTCCTGCCCGAGCGGCTGCTGGGCAACATCCGCGACGTGCGCGAGCTCAAGAAGCTGCGCTGCGAGCGCTGCTTCCAGATGACGCAGTACGGCAAGATCTCGGACGCCAAGCTGCCGTACCGCGAGTACGAGCGCCGCGTGCTCGAGCTGCGCGCCAAGGACCTGCTGCTGATCCAGCTCGTCGACATCCTCGACATCTCAGGCAGCCTGCTTCCCAAGGCGCGCCACGTGTTCGGCAACAAGCCCGTCATGCTCGTGGTCAACAAGGGCGACCTGATCCCGCAAAAGTCGGGCATCCGCCGCCTGATGCGCCGCATCAAGGCCGAGGCCACCGCCGCGGGCATCAACGACATCGTCGCCATCTACCTCGTGAGCGCCATGAAGAGCATCGGCATGAGGGAGATCATGGCCGACGTCAAGAAGCACCGCAAGGGCCGCGACATCTGCGTCGTGGGCGCCGCCAACGTCGGCAAGTCGACCTTCCTCAACGCCTTCCTCGGCTTCCTCGTCGACCGCAAGTGGCAGCACAACCACCGCAAGTACATGAAGCTCACCGAAGTCACGCTCGACGAGCTGCAGGATGAGAACGCGCGCGAGCTGCTCAATCTGGACGCGTCCGACGTGGAGGTCGAGCTGCCGGGTGCCCAGTCTGAGGACCAGGCGGCGTCCGACTTGTACGTGGCGCCTGGCGAAGACCCCGAGATGGTCGAGGAGAGTGGGGAGGAAGGACGCGAGATGACGACGTCGCCGCTCCCGGGCACGACGCTCGCGGTGCAGCACCTGCCTGTGATGCTCAAGAACGAAGTCTTCAACATCCTGGACACCCCCGGGCTCATCACGGACGTCGAGCGCCAGCGACTCGTCGAGGTGCTCGCGCTCGACGGTGCCGCCCGCCTCACCAATGTCTTCCCGACCAAGCAGCTTCCTGTTCGTCTTCTTTCTGTCTTTGTTCGTCGACTGCACAGCTCTTTGCCCTGACGCCGATGTGTCTAACTTGCTGGCAGGCCACCACGTTTCGCGTGAGCCCGGGCCGCAGCCTCTTCCTCGGCGGACTCATCCGCTTCGACTACGAGACGAGGACGCACAAGACAGGGGACAAGGACAAGAACTTGCTGCTGTTCTCGTGGTTTGGCGTCCTGCCCGGCCACCTGACCAAGACGGACAGTACGTTCGTCTCTCTCTCTCTCTCTCCGCAGTGGATCGATCACAAGCAGCGGTGTCTAACTCGTGTTGCTGCTCGCATCGAATAGCCGCAGACGAGACGTTCGTCAAGCACGCGGGCGGGCTGCTGTCGCCGCCGCGCGGACTGGACGCCATGAGCTTCACGGGTCCGCTCAAGTTCTCGCAGCACGTGCACCTGCGCGACTACGTGACGGGCGATGTGGAGCGCAAGTCCAAGAACCCGAAGAAGCCCAAGCGCACGACGGTGGTCGAGATCGAGCTGCCGGGCTTCGGCTGGCTCGCGGTCACGGCCGTCGACCTGGACGGCACGGACGCCGCGCTGCAGACGCTGCGGGACGCCAAGATCGCCGTCCACGCGTGCCGCGGCATGCGCGCCGTGCCCCGCGCGCCGCTCTTCCCCTTCGAGCTCTCGGGCTCCAAGAGCGCCACCTGGAAGTCGTGACCGGCCGTCGGCGGAGCCTTAGATGGATAGCTCGGCTAGTAACACGACACGCCTCCCGCATCGAGCTGACCAGTTGAGACGCTGAAGCGCATCACCGGTGCGGGTGCCGCACATGGCTGACAACCATCCGCTGCGGCTGATATTCTCCCCCCTGTAAAGGCACGGAAGCCATCGTTGGACGGACGAGCGCGTAGAGACTCGCCACCCTCAACATCCGGCCGCGAGTGTCCCGCTATCGCGTCCGGTGTGATCCAATGCGGCGGCCACTTGTCGATCGGCCGTCTGCACAGCAGCCATGCGGTCTCTGCTCGCCATGTACGCAGCGGTGTGCTTGCCGCCGATGGCGCGCGCCGCCACAGTCTCGGCGGCGTTCGACGCCTTCGGGGACGCGGACGTGGCGGTCGCGTCCACCTTCGTGGCGCTCGCGGTCGTGCTGCTGGGGCTCGCGCTCGCCTTCGCGGGCCGCCGCCACCTGCGCGCGTGCGTGTTTCTCGGGGCACTGATCGGCGGGGGCTACGCCATGGCGAGCGGCGTGATCGACGCGGCGCTCGCCCAGCCGCACGACTCGTCCTTCTTCTCGTCCAGCTCGGCGTCAAGCGTCTCGCCGGCGCTCGCGGCGCTCGCCTCCTGGGTCGGCTTCTTGGCTTGCGGCTGCGCCATCGGCGCCGTCGCCGCGGGCGTCCACCAGCGGCTCGCGCTCGCGCTCATCGGCGGCTTCTCGGGCGTCGCGCTTGCGTTCATCGTGCACCTGGCGTGGGACCACTTCGTGCTGCTCGCGGTCGTGCTGGGCGTGCTGCTGGGCGTGCTCGCGGCCGGCTGGAAGGAGCCGCACCCGGCGCTCGTCATCGTCCCGACCAGCATCGCTGGCTCGGCGCTCGTGCTGCTCGGCGTCGCCTTCTTCTCGGGCGGCTTCCCCACTACCTACGAGCTGGTCAAGTTCTGGGCGAGGGCCAAGCTGCGCGGGTCCTGGATCGACGCCGTGCCCGGCTCCTGGTGGGGCTACTTCGCCGCGTTCGTCGCGCTCGCCGTGGTCGGCGCCATCACACAGTTCGTGCTGGAGCGGACGTGGTACAAGGCGAATAGTCGACAGGAGGACGCAGCAGGCGAGGACTCCGCCGCATGCTCCGATAGTCGGTGAGCCGTGAGGCGCAGTGGCGAGGCGCATGGAGATGGAGCCACGCTCAGTCTCGGGGCAGAGAGCGACCTTGGAGATGCACAGCACAAGGAATAGAAGCTCGCATGGGCATGAAGTGATGCGTCGCCTTCCATTACCATGTTCATGTCGTTGGCAGAGACGCAGGGGGATGAAGCGGTGGCGGTTGAGCGAGTGAAGCGTCGGCGCGAGGATGGAAATGGACGGCCGTGAGCGCCTCGCCGCCCTCTCGTCCTCTCATCCTTGCGTCGCTCTGCGCTTGCCACCCCCTCACCGCCTCCTTCCTTCTCTTCCGCTCATGCGTGCTTCTCCGCGCTGCTCATGAGGCTTCGCGGCAGCGTGGCAGTCCCGCTCCAGTCTTGGAATCGAGAAGACAGTCAAAGATGAGGGACCGCCGACTGCTAATGGCGGTGATCACGACCTTGGCGCTGTTGCGGCCGCTGGCGCTCGCATCCTCCACGTCCTCGTCTTCTTCAGCTTCCGCCTCCTCCAGTAATGCCACGGCGAGTCTCACGGCGTCGGCCAGCACACTCACCGGCGTGCTCGACGACCTCAGCGGATCGGACTCAATCGCTCAGGGGCCAGCGCTTGTCGCGACGGCCATGCTGCTATTTGGTGTCTTCGTGGCGCTCGCGGGTTCCCGCTTCGTCAAGCCGATCGTCTTCATCGAAGCCTTCATCCTCGGCGGCTATGCGTTCGCCACACTCGTGGACAGCGCACTCGTGGACTGGTCGTACGCGGTCATCGCGTCGTGGAGCAGCTTCCTCATCGGTGGCATCATCTTCGCGGCGGTCGTGCTCTCCATCTACCACATCGGGGTGGCGTTGGCGGGCGTGTCGGCAGGCGCCGTGCTCGCCTACGTGCTCTTCATCTTCCTCGGCCGACCGCTCGACGCGAACGAGCCCATCATGGTGCTTGTCGTGCTCTGCATCATCTGCGGCGCACTTGGCGGTCTCGCGGCTTGGAGCAGCGCCAGCTTCGTGTTCATTGCCACCACAAGCTGGACGGGCGCGGGCTTGATCATCTACGCCATCGGCTACTTCGCCGGTGGGTTCCCGAACGCGCTGGGGCTCAAGGCGTTCTGGAAGGACCAAGCCGCGGGCGTCGCCTGGCAGCATGCATTCCCAGGAGGCTGGTGGGGATACCTCCTTGGCTTTGTGCTGCTGTTCGCGGCCGGAGTAGCTGCGCAGTTGCACCTCGAACGAGTTTTGGACGCGCGTCGGTGCAACGACGATGGCTGCAGCAACGAAGAACATGGACCTGAATGCGGACTCGAGTTCGTTGTCACGCCGCTCAGCAGCTATGACAGCGGCGGAAAGCACAGCTGGAGCGGCCTCAGCGGCAAGGGCGATACGCCCAGCAGTTGTAGCGGAAGTGTCTCGACACCTGAGTCGGCGGCGCGTCGAGAAAAGTACGCGAGTCAGCCGGGCTTCCTCGTCTAGGTCTGCTTGGGATTGGCATTGGATTGAACATGTTGCGTCGATTTGCTTGAAGAGAGCGAGAGCTTGTCCGTCTTGCCGGCAGTATCTGCTCAAGCGAGCTGAGCGAAGCCACCGCCGCCTGGGTCTTGGTATACCCGTGTGCCAAACAGTTTGATGGTGCTGGCAGCAGCACGGAAGTCATCATGAGATTGCACAACCCCATGAGCAGTCGAATCGACTAATCCACCACACGCGCTTGGGGATCGGGCAGCTCCACTGATCGCTAGCGCGCGCATCCCATCGCATTGGTTGCCACTGACCCGGGCAACCACTCAGGCTTACACACATCACACAGACCAGCTTCAGACATGCAGCGTCAGTCAGTTGGTTGCGGTGCTTGCACAGTGCAGTGCACTGGCCACGCATGTCCTGCAATCCGACAATGCAACCAGGAATTGGGTGCTGTCATGTCTATTGCCCAGGATTGTATTCAATCTCGTGCCTGCAGTTTCTCTCGCTTCCTCGTAGCCCCACACGAGCATATTAAATCACAATGTGAAGGATAAAATCAACCTGGGCGATATGCAATCGGACGAAACGACCATGTGAACCAAAACCTGCCCACCCCTGGAGATGGGCACGCGGGCAAATCTCAGCTTCGACTTGGCGCATACAAACTCCCAGTCGAATCGATTGCCGCCCCTCGTCACACATGCCAAGTGTCCGACCGCCGCCATTTGCCATCGACCGCCCTCGACGCCTCTCCGTCGGCCCCACCAGCCCCAGAGGTGTCTCCATCCTGTCTCTACAGTAGACGATCGATACATGGAGCAGGCCGAGGGCCGAGATGGCGACCGCTATGTGCTGGCAGCGACTCCGACACGAACTCCGGAGGTCCATCGTTGGGGCACAAGCGACCACAGAGACGAAGCCGAACACAAGCGCAACGAAGATGATGAAACGGCGGAGGCTGTGTCTTTGATCGTGCTGTTCCGGTATGCTGATGCGAAGGACCGCGTTCTGATGGTGGTAGGAGCCGTCGGGGGACTCGGAGCGGGCTTGTCCGAGCCGCTGCAGGTGCTACTCTTCGGCAACGTATTGAACGCTTTCGACCCCGGCAGAGCCATCGCGCTGGACGACGAAATGCGGGCGAGCGTCAACCGTGTCGCGCTTGACTTCGTGCTTGTCGGAGTCATTGTGTTGGTCTGCGGAGTGCTTCAGATGACCTGCTGGTCCATCACCGGCGCGCGGCAGGCCAAACGACTGCGCAGCGCTTACGTCGCCGCCATCCTTTCCAAGGACATTGGCTGGTTCGACGTCCACGAATCGCACGAACTCGCTACACGAGTAGCATCTGCAGCCGTGACGATCCAAGAAGCACTCGGGTGCCGCATGGGCGACGCGATCCGCTTCGTCTCCATGGCAGTCTCGGGTGTCGCGATCGGCATCTGGAGGGGTTGGGAGCTCGCGCTCTTGCTGCTCGCGTGCATGCCGGCGGTGGCCGCGAGCATCTACTTGGCGACCAAGGTTCTCGCGCGCGCCACCAAGTCCAGCCTCGAATCCTACAGTCAAGCAGGCGCCATCGCCGAGGAAGCGATTGGGAATATTCTCACGGTACACACACTGAATGCCATGGAGCAATTCCAAGCAAAGTACGCGCAAGCGCAGGAGCAGTCGGCGCGAGCTGGGATCCAGAAAAGCGTTGCAGTTGGCTGGGGCACCGGTCTCATGTTCTTCACCACGTTCTGCGCCTACGCTGGCGCCATGTACTTTGGCTCGTGGAAGATCGCGAATGACCAGATCGTGGACGGCGGTCTGGAGAAGTGCCAGGCGAGTGCATGGGGCTGCTACGACGGCGGACGCGTCATCACCGTGTTCTTCTCCGTCATGGCAGCAGCGATGGCGCTCGGGCAGGGAGCGCCGTGTCTCCAGGCAATTACAGCGGCTCGCGCTGCAGCAGTCGAAGTGTTTGAGGTGATCGATGAGCCCTCGCGCATTGACCCGACGGGGACAAACGGCAAGGTGCTGGCAAACGTGATGGGGGCCGTCGAGTTCCGGGATGTGACGTTCGCGTATCCATCTCGCCCCGAGATCTCAGTCTGCCGGAGCTACTCGCTGACAATCCGGGCTGGTGAGACTGTCGCGCTCGTGGGGCCGAGCGGGAGCGGCAAGAGTACCGTCGTGAGCTTGCTGGAACGGTTCTACGACCCCGTTGCAGGCAGCGTGCTGCTGGATGGCCACGACCTGCGACAACTGAACGTCAAGTGGCTTCGGCGACAGATTGGGCTGGTCGGACAGGAGCCCGTGCTGTTCTCAGCATCCATCCTCGAGAACATCCGCCATGGCCGCCCGGATGCGACGGACGACGAGGTTGTGGAGGCAGCGAGGAGAGCCAACGCCTACGACTTCGTCATGGAGTTTCCTAGCAAGTTCGATACCCCAGTAGGCGAACGCGGCGCGCAGTTGTCTGGGGGACAGAAGCAGCGCATTGCGATCGCTCGCGCGTTAGTCAAGAACCCGAGTGTGTTGCTGCTGGACGAAGCCACAAGCGCTCTGGACACTGCGAGCGAGAAGGTTGTGCAGCAATCTCTTGACGCGTTGTTGTCGTCGGAGAGTGGCTCGAAGCGCACAACAATTGTTGTTGCTCATCGACTCTCGACTATCCGCAACGCATCCAGAATTGCAGTTCACCACCAAGGAGCCATCGTGGAAATCGGATCACATGATGAGCTGATGGCCATGACCGACGGCCACTACCGCCGATTGATAAGTGCCCAAGAAAGCACTCCTGCTAAAAGTATCTCCGTCACCTCGGCATCCGCGCTTGAAGTACCTGCCTCGACCACCTCTATCGATCGGAGCGAGCGATCAAGGATCGCAGAACATGAACTACCCAAACGGTCATTAAGTCCCGAGCATCATCCGAGCTTCTCCACCAGCGAGCGCGTTCACAAGGGCAACAAGATTGCAGACAGATCATCCGACGATGAGGGGGATGCGGACGAAGAACTGCCACCGATGCCAACGCGGAGACTGTGGTCCATGACGCTTTTGGAGTGGAAGTTTCTGCTGCTCGGCAGCGTCGGGGCGATCGTGAACGGAGCCATTTACCCGGCGTGGGGCGTGATCTTGGCCAACCTCGTCGTGCTCTTCTACCACTACGACTACGACAAGGACGAGATGCTGTCCCACGCCATGACTTGGACGTGGGCATTCATCATTCTCGGCGTGCTCTTCGGTGTCTCCCACACGGTGCAGCACTTTGGTTTCGGTGTCGTCTCCCAGCGTCTCATCTCGCGTGTTCGAATCGCCACCTTCTGCTCGATGCTGCGCCAAGACATCGCATGGTATGACTTGTCCTCCAATTCATCCGGTGCACTCGTTGCTCGTCTCGCCACAGACTCTACGCTGCTTCAGTCCGCGACGTCAGATCTGCTCAACCAGACTCTGGTGAACGTGGCGACACTCGGCATCGCGCTGTCGATCTCGCTGTACCACAGCTGGGAGATCACGCTTGGTGTCTTCGCGACGCTGCCGGTCTTCGTCTTCAGTGAGTACATGCAGATCAAGTCGCTTCACGGAACACTACACAACAAAGAGAGCAACGCCGCAGATACTGAGGCTGCCAGTATCTTCAGCGAAGGCGTCGGCTCTATCCGGACGACCGCGGCATTCAGCCTCGAGGCAGCCTTGAGCGAACGATACGCCGCACTCCTTCGGACCTCGAGGAAAATGGATGCGCGCGCGGGAATAATCACGGGGCTCAACTTTGGTGTCGCGCAGGGAGTCATGTTCTGGAACCTTGGTTTCCTGCTGTGGCTCGGCGGACTGTTGGTCTCCAAGAGCTACGTCGCTTTCGCTGACCTCACCATGGTGCTAGTGGTCATCATGATGAGCACCATCGCAGTCGGTTCCTCAGCACAAAACCAGATTGGGAAAACCGAGGCGCAGCGGGCAGCACGCAACATTTTCTCCACGATCGACCGCGAGCCATCGATCGACTCGACAGCAACAACAGGAGAGATCCTCACGGACCGAAAGCTTCGTGGAGACATCACGTTTGAGAGCGTCGACTTT
>JAADYB010000785.1:0-13178 GCA_023338075.1 Phytopythium litorale | reverse complement strand
CTCGCCGCTCGCTCGCTCGCTCGCCCTCCAGGACAACGAGACGCGCCGCTCTCTGCTGAGCCTGTCGCGGGCGTCGCGCAGGCGCCAGGGAACGCAGCGCGCGCGCCAGCAGGCAGCTTACCATGGTGACTTGTTGCTTAGCTTCGCTCCCTGTTTAATTAGCTAGTGCTTTTTGCGCTTGGTGCTGGCGGCATGACCGACCAACCGGACCAGCCAGCCATCCATTCCCGGGCCGGAAACCCGGACGGGTCGGGTTTTGTGGGTTCAAACACGGGTCACAAAACCCGGAACGGGTTAAGAAACCCGATTGAAACCAGACCGGTCCACCACACGGTTACAGTTCGGAACCGCGTTACAAAGAACAGAGCGAATCAGGCTGGTATCAGATTCTTGCCCGACAGACTCAGACAGCATCACACGACAGGATGCCCAACGGATCAAGTGCGCACATGGACATGGAGCCATGCAAACATGAGAGGCCTCATTGTTCCGGATAGTTACCGCGAGCCGCTCCACCAAGGCTATGCACGGCAGTGCTCGCCGGCGCCGACTCCCTGGAATCAGAGGGCCGAGAGCTTGATGGCCTGCTGCAGCGTGTACACCTGGCCGGCTGCCAGCTTCTGCTGCTGGCTGACGCGGCCGGGCTCGACGCAGACCATCGTGAGGTACTCGTCGTCGCCAAAGTCCCCCATGGCCTTGGCCTTGTCCACCCACGGGTTCCACACGACGGCGTCCGACTGGTGCGGCGTCTGGCTCGCGCCGCTCTTGACGAACGCCGTCTTCTCGATCGTCACCACGCGGTCGGCCGCGTCCACGCCCCGGATGCGCACCACGATGGGCGACGGCGCGTCCGCGTACACGCTGTCCGTCTCGCCCGCAAAGGTCACGACCGCGCGCTCCTCCGTCTTGTCGGACGCCGACACCTTGTCGTGGAACTGCAGGCCCTGCAGGCCCTCGACCGCGACGCCCCCGTCGCGCACGTCGTCCGCCGACAGGTACGTGTGCAGCAGCGCCTGGAAGGCGATCTCCGTGCCCGCCTTGTTGTGCACGTGCAGCGCTGTGACGAGCGTGTCGGCGAACAGCTTGACCTCGTACACGAGCTCAAAGTCGAAGGGCCAGACGGCGCGCGTGGCGGCCGTGGCAGCCAGCGCGAACGTGGCGATCGTCGGGCTGTTCTCGTCGCCGACCGTCTGGTCCAGCTGGCGCAGTTTCCAGTCGGTCGTGCGCACGAGCCCGTGGTTCGGAAACCCCGGCGCGCTGCCGAACACGGGGAACACGAGCGGGATACCGCCGCGGATCGGCTTGGACCCGTCCAGCAGCGCGCGCTTGGACACGAACAGCACGTTGCGCGTCGGGTCCTGCGCCGCGTAGAACGCCGTCACCGTCGCGCCGTACAGGTACACCTCGGCGCGCGAGCCCGACGGATGGCGCAGCTCGATCGTCTTCTGCTCGCCGCTCATGCTTCTCTGGGGCGTCGGACAGCAGCAGCGGGTGCTCAAGGAAGGGGGCGGCTCAATCGCAATGCGGTGCGAAGCAGCGAAATCTTGGACTGGGTCGTGACTGAGGTGACGCCCGCCTCGACACTTCACTCTTGATATTTGTATGTCACCACAAACCTCGTGATTTGGATAAATCAAAGCCCACAGGTCGAGAAAGTATGAATCGCGTTTGATTTGAAGACTGCTCATACTTATGAGGAATATGTATGTACTATTCATTTCATGCATTGTCTACCAGGAACTCTAAAACAGCATATATTGATGGATTTGATACTATTGCACACTACTCTCAATAATACCCGACCCCTATCGTGTCAACGCGTCAAACCAGGGGCTCCGCTCCTGCACTCACTTGCTCTCACTATGCCTTCCTCCATTCCATCGGCCCAAGTGCAAGCGCCAACACGCCATGAAGCCGGCGGGGACGGCGGCGTCGCCCTGGTCGGCGCACCGCGTGCTGCTAGCCGCGCTCTTCCTCGTGCTGGGCTCGAGCCTGCTGTCGCTGCTGCTGCTGTCCTCGCAGACGACCTTCGCGCCCTTCGCGGCGTCTCCCGCGGGCCTGCGCCGCTCTGATGACGCGCCGCCGCAGGAGACCCAGCAGCAGTATCTCCACGCGTCCGCCGGCGGGATGACGCCTGGAGACGAGCGCTTCGGGCTGGCTCACCTGCAGAGCAGCGGCAAGGCGCCCACGTACGTGCTGCTGCGCGCCGTGGGCAACGCGCTGCCGCCGCGCCACGACCCGACGCACACGCTGAGCAACCTGCGCTTCATCCTCGAGCATGAGCGGCTGGACGGCGAGGCGGACGGGTCGCTCGCCAAGCACTGGCTGCTCAACCGCGTCGTGGACCCGGCCGTGCGCGCGCAGGTCAAGGCGCTGCTTCGCGAGTTCGGTGCCTCCTTCTCCGAGATCCCGTTCCGGCTCGAGGACTACGCCGGGCAGCCGTTCAAGGTTGTGGTTGAGGACCGCGGTGCCGACGAGGTGCACGTGCCGCACCCGGACGAGGGCGAGGCGAACGCCCAGTGGGACGGCGAGTGGACGCGCGTTTCGCGGCACAGCGAGCTGTACGACGACAAGATCCGGCACGCCATCAGCATCAACTACGCGCGCAACGTGATGCTCGACATTGGCAGGCAGAGCGGTGCGCGCTGGATCCTGCCGTGGGACCAGAACTGCTTCCTCACCAACGACGCATGGCGCCAGATCCGCAGCGCCATCGCTACGCAGGAGGCCATCGGCGCGCGGATGGCCGCCAACGCCTTCGCGATGGCAGCCGCGAACAGAGGTCAGCACCAGCCGCCGCCGACCGTCAAGTACCTCATCTCGTACATGGACCGCCTCACGAAAGACAACGTCGAGATCTTGTCGTCCGACTTCCGCCCGGACCCGTGGGAAGAACCGCAGATCATCTTCCGCTACGACGCCGCCGAGCGGTTCGACGAGCGACTGCGGTACGGCAAGCGTGACAAGGCGGCCTTGCTCATCCGGCTCAAGGTGCCAGGCTCGTGGGACAACTGGGGCTGGACCACGTGGGAGCAGCAGCGGACGTACCTCAACATCTCGCACGACGTCGACGGCGTGACGGTGCCGTCCGCGGGCTATGTCGTGCGCCTGTTCTCGGGCAAAGGCGGCGGGTTCGAGAGCAACAGCGTCAGCGCGGGCTTGACGCGCGAGATCAAGCGCGGTGAAGGCGTGCTCGACTTCATCAACGCGCTCGAGGTGCGTGTGATGCGAGAGATCTTCCAGTACAACCCGCAGGACCTCGTCGTGTACGACCGCGCGCAGCTGGACGCCTGCCGCGACGCGTTCAAGGGCACCAACGCGTCCCAGACGGCCGGTAACAAGTGCACAGACAGCCTGCTGCTCGTGTTCGATGTCTTGGCGGACGCCGAGAAGGCCGTGCGGATCGCCAAGCCGTTCACCATCACCGAGAACAGCGCGTTGGACATGTTCAAGCACGCGCACTTCTTCTCCAACTACTACGATCAGGCCGCTGGCGTCGCGCAGGACCACGAAGACGACGCGCTTGTGCTGCGCCACATGATGTACAACACCACGTCGCTCGTGCTCGCGTGGGTGCTGACGGCGGACGACAAGTACGCGACCAAGGCGATCCAGTTCCTGGACGCCATGTTCGTGAGCGCGACCACCTACATGGACACGATGCTGGACTACACGGACCTGTCCTTCTTGAAGCAGCTCACGAGTCCAGCGGGCTACGCGCTTGGCGAATCCAGCGGCATCCGCCACACGGCGTCGCTTCTGCAGCTCCTGGACGCAGTCCGTCTGCTCAAGTCGCCCTCCGCTTCCCAACTCTACAGCCAGGAGTGGATGGCCAAGCTCGACAAGTGGATCGCGAACATGTACGACGTGCTGAGGAAGAAGGCGCACCCGCAGACGGCGTTCCGTTTCTCGCCGGGTTTGTTCGGACTGCAGTACGACCTCCAGGTCGCGACGCTCGCCGCGTACCTGGACGACCCACTGACGCTGCGGTACACACTCGGCACGGCCCACGGCCGGTTCCTCACCATGGTCTCGCGCGTGGAGGAGCTGGAAGTGCCGCTCGGCGTCTCCACGGCGCACTACACGCTGCTGCTGCTGTCCACGGTGGGCCAGCTCGCGGACGTGGCGTCACGGTTCAACATGACATCACACCTGTTCCTCGCCGACGTGACGTTCGGCCGGAGCGTGGAGACGGTGAATGCCAAGAACGGAGGCCTGCTGTGCCGGTTCGTCGAGCACCACCTGCCGTGCTGCCATCAGAGCAGCAAGGACCCCAGCGGCGCGCTCGATTCGGTGGGCAACTGCGTGTCGGCGCTCCAAAGCGTCGGCGAGGCAGAGCTATTTATCTATTCGCGGCTTGCCAAGCATGCGACCAGGCACTGCCCTGGCCTCGGGGACCGACTCGCGTGCTCGAGCCTCGCGGCCATGGCGCGGACCGGGTCGACGCTGTCGTCTGGGGAGGCAAGTCGCTTCCAGTTGCCTCCCTGCCCATTCCTGCACCATCAGGACGGGTGATATCCACGCCAACAGGAACGGCAAGGGAGGGCGATCGGCGTGCTCCATCAGGCTGCATTACTCATTCAAAGATCCTCCTTAGCCGTGAGCTGACGCTACAACATGCACTGCACTACCTCTCGCTCTCCCATCACGCCCCACGCTCCACACGCTCGCCAGATCGCTTGCAAACCCTCCCACAATACCTCCGGTGCAGCTTCCCGTTCAACGACCACGCGAGGCGCTCACGGCGTGGCCATCACCGGGGCGTCTTTCATCTGCTGCTGGCCCGTCGCCGGTGTCGCCGAGCTCGTCTCCTCCGTCTTGGCGCCGCCAGCGCCGCTGCTGGTCTCGTGCTGCTTGTGCTTCTTCTCGTGCTTGCCGTGCTTCTCCTTCTTGTCCTTCTTGTCCTTCTTGTCCTTCTTGTGCTGCACGTGCTGCTGCTCTTGCTCGAGCTGCTGCTGCTGCTGCTTCTGCGCGTGCGCCTTGCCGAAGGCCGTGTCGGCCCACATCTTCTCAAACTCCTCGGCCGAGCCCTGCGACGCGAGGATGCGGTGGTCCCCCTCGTCGTCGCGGTCCTTCTTGTTCCAGATGGTCACAAGCCGGCGGCCATTCACCTCGCGCTCGTGCACAGCCTTGAGCCGGCCCGTCGAGTCCTCGTAGCGGCGCCGCGTGCTGCCGACCGTGCGGCCCTGCGCGTCGTGCACCGTTGACTGCGAGAACGAGTACGACGAGAACGCACGCTGGGGCTCCTGCGGCGCCTGAGTCTGCTGCTGAGAGGTGGCCTGCTGAGCGGCCGCCTGCCCGATTGGCAGATCCCTGAAGAACTCGTCATCCGCCGTCGTTGTCGGCAGCGCCATCGTCATCGGCATCACCGTGGACGGAGCCGAGAGGACCGACAGCGGGCGAAGCAGCTCGTCCTCGTCCATGAGCGACAGCTCCAACACCGACATGGGGTGCCACATGGGCGGACGCACGAGGTCCCACGTCGAGAACATGGCCTTCCTTCAAGGCGCTTGAATGGAGATCGCGTTGGCTTGGTCTCTCTGCTTCGCTGGTAAGTTGTCAAATGAGGCATCACATACCAAGGGCGATTGAAGATGCCACAGTTGGCGAGGAAAACTTCTACTCGCCAACGGTGGCATCTCCGGGTGAGCCTCTTTTGTTTTCATGATGTCAACCGGCGGATCCCGCGACGACCGATGCAACGCCGGATAGCGCCGTGTTGCTTCTGGTCGACGACGTGGACACGATCCAAGCGGACGCACGACGGCCTCGCAAGCTGCTTGAGAGGGACGAACTCCTTCACATCGAGACGCTTCGCTTGCGTTCTGTCTCCTGCCTCTCCCTCAACACCGTCACTGCGGGCTAGCGCGCCGCCTCCGCGTACTGTGCTCACTCCAACGCGACTGCTGCCATCGATACACCCAGGCCGAACACATGCAGCCGCTCGTTCTTCACGAACCCCGAGCAGCCCGTCAAAGCGCGATGTGTTCCTTGGGCCTTCGTCGTGGCGAACAGCACACAAGCCCACCAACCGCTGGACTCCACCAGTCACAGTGCGCCAACGCGATAGAGAACACGGCCAAACCGCTTCCATGCAGGCAGTTCGAGGTGCAAGCCGCAGGTCATTCGCAGCGGAATGGGATCATGTTGCCGCAAAGTATCTTGCAGTCGGAGACATCATGGCTCGAGCAGCTCCACCGAATGTTTCATATTGCTAAAACAAGGTGCATAAACCGCCATCATGTGCATTATAAGGTGCTACATTGATTCAGTATGCAGTCAATGGAACACCAAATATACCTTGTTTCGGGAAATGTTGCTCAATCAATTTGCCACCGTCACGCCTCGCCTTCTTTCGATCCGAAGAAGCCACCACGAAGCTCGGGGTGTCGTCTTCCTCCCTTGCTCCGTCCCCGCCTGCTCCGTCCCGCCTCCTGCGCGGCTCATGCTCGTCTCGGGGGCGTCGGCGCTCGCGTGGCGCTGGCTGCTGCCCGCGGTGCCATTTGTGGCGCTCGCGGCGCGGCTCGCGCGCGGCGTCTGGGTCCTCCGCGCGTTCGAACTGCAAAGGCGGGCGTCCCGCCGGCGCCGGCGCGCGCGCCACGGCTCGCCAGTGTGTCTGTGCGTGGCCGACGCGCTGCACAAGCCGCTGGCGGCACTCAGCGCGGCGGCCATCGCGCTGCGCCTGGGCTTCTTCGCACTCGCCGTCGGTGCCGGCGGAAGTGGACACGCGAGCGCGTCGACGGCGTACTACTGGCTCGCACAGGCGCCGAGCGTGGTGTACGCGGCGCTCAGCGCGTACCTGGCGCTGCTGATGCTCGTGATCGTGCACACGGGGCGGTGGCCAGCCGCTGGAGGCTCGCGCGGCGGCGCGAAGCGGAGAACCGCGGTGGCGGCAGCGGCCGCCGGCTGCCTAGTCTTCTGTGCGCTGCTGCTGGCCGCCGTCACGCTGCTGGCCGTCACGCGCAACGTATCGCTCTCGACGGAGAAGCATGTTGCTCCGCTGCAGCTGCACGGACTCGCGAGGGCCGCGCTGCTGTACTTGGCGTTCGTATGGAGCGCGCTCGGGCTGCTGCTGCTCCGCTCCCAAGCCAACGCGGCGCGTGTGCTGCTGGGCTACGACCCGTTCGACACCGTTGACAGGCTGCCGCAACTCCGCAGTCCAGACCCAGAGAAGACCATCCCGCCCGTGTTCGTCATGAAGCTCTCGCGCGGCGCCGTGCTGCTCGCTCTGCTGCTGCTGCTGCGCGGTGTGTACTCGCTGGCAGCCGCGCTGCTGTTCGACTCGCAGCAGCTCACGCACTGGTTCTTGCTGGCCCACGGTGGCCGGTGGAGTGAGTTCTGGGCCGTGATCGTGCTCGACCTGTGCTGGGAGTTGCTGGCTCAGCTCGCGATTGTTTCCCTCCTCAAGACCATGCCGCTCGCAGTCTACTCATGGCCGTCGCCCGCGCGGAGAGCCCGAGCTGCCACGACCGAGTCGACGGCCGAGACGGACGCGACCGACGAAAGTGACGAGACCGACGAAGCCGACGAGACGGAGCAGCTGCTGCCTGCTCGCCGACCTCTCTCCCCGCCTTCTTCTGCTCCAGTCGTCGGCTTCCGCTTTCAGCTGCCGACGCTGCACGAGCTCGTCCAGGACTATGTCATCGTGACAAGGCAGTCGCTCACACGGCGGCCAGCTGGAGCGGACGATGCCGTCTACACCTACGCTCACGGCGAGCCAGAGCGCTGTGTGCATCAGGAGCCGAGTGCTCCATCGCCCGGAGCGAGTTCCGCGCCGGAGGTGACCCACGAACCTGCCGGAAGTGAGTTCATGGAGTGTCAGTGCCCCCAACGACGACATCCCGAGAGTCCTGCCCTGCTTCCTGAAGCCCAAGTGCCGCTGCTGTCTGATGACGACGGTGGAGAGCTGGCAGAGGAGTCATTCGAAGTGATTGACGCGCTCTCGGACACACACAGCGACGACAGCCAAGTGCTGTCGGCATCGTCATGAGCGCGCGTGCAAGAGAGACAACATTGGATATTGGTACTTGAAGTATATGTGCTCTGACTTGTGCACTCGCTTATACGACTCTCTGCTTACCAGCGTTGTCCATCGCGCGTGTCGGTAGGCACATGCGCTTACTTGGTGGACACGTAGCTTTGGCGTGAGGAGACGGACACTTTCTCATTGAGCAGGCCGTCCTGCGGCATCATGTTCGGCACCTCCATGGCGAAGTTCATCTTCTTCATGATGATGACGAACGCGATGAGGTTCACGACGCTGAGGCTCGCGATGCAGAAGAACATGTACTCGAGGTGGCCCTCGTTCAGGTCGTCGGACGGCAGGTACTTGGAGAACATAATGGTGAAGACGGACGTGAGGATGCTGCCGACCGAGCTCATGAGCAGGTTGAGCGACTGCGACGAGCTCTTGAGCGTCAGCGGCACGTTCGAGTAGAAGACGTCGAATGCCGTCACGTTGATGAGGCACTCGCCCAGCGCGATGAAGACGTAGTTGGGGATGGCGGCGGCCCACAAAATGTCGTTCATGGGCTGGTCGCTGCCGCCGTCGCGGATGTAATTGCCTTCGCCGTCGAGCAGCGGGCCGGCGTTGCGGCGGATGATCTCGAAGCACGCCGTCCAGTAGAGACCCACCACGGCGATGCACAGGCCCGTGACAACCTTGCCGAACTGCGTCGGCGGCCGGCCGAACATCTTGGTGTACATCGGGTACACGAACGAATCAAGGATCGGGATGACGATGACGATGACGATCGGGTCGAAGACGCCGAGCATAGCGCCAGGGATCTGACTGCTCTCGGGGTCGGACGTGTCGAGACGCAGGTCGCACTGCTGCGTGATCGACTGGAAGTTGGCGTCCGTCTGGTCGTAAGCGCACTGCCAGATGATGGTGAGCGCGGCGAACGGCAGCACGCGAACGAGTCGCTGGTAACCGCTGACGCTGTGGTCCTCGAACAGGCCGCCATTGCTGATGCGCGAGGCGTCGAGGAAGGACGGGTCCATGCCAACATACACCCACGAGACGATGCCGACAACCACGAGGACACCAGCGATGTAGGCGAACACGTCGCCAACCGTGTCGACGCTAGACGTGAAGGCAGCAGCGATGTTGACGACGATGGCTGCAATGTAGCACAGCGAGCCATAGACCAACACCTTGCCCTTGAACGTGATGCGCGAGTTGGCCCAGCAGAGCTTGAGCAGCGTCGAGATGGTGCGGTCGTTCGGCGGCATGTGCACGTAGCGCGGAGACCCGAGCACGAAGAAGCAGACGGCGAGTGCCATGACGGCCGCGCAGATCATGTAGGTGGCGAAGTAGCCGTACTCGGCCGGGATCTGCGGCGAGCCCTCGACGCACAAGATGGAGAAGTAGCCGTACGAGACGCCCGAGCCGACGTTGACGCACCAGTAGAAGTAGCTGAAGTACGTGTCCTTCTGCTTGACCTCGTGCGGGTCGTTCGGGTCGAACTGGTCGGCACCGAGCGTCACGACCGACGACTTGATGCAGCCCGTGCCGACGCCGATGCCCAGGAACAGACCGATCACGAAGATGGGGTTCACGGCGGCCTCGTTCTCCATGATGCTCGGGTACGCGGCGATGGCGACCAGGAAGTCGCCGACGCAGTACCAGATGCCGAACGTCAAGATCACGCGGAAGCGGCCCCAGCGCTCGTCTGCCAGGTAGGCACCGAAGAGCGGCATGAGGTAGCAGATGGACGTCCAGGTGCTCTTGAGCGCGCTGGCGGACACGAGGCTCCATCCGATCTGCTGCATGAAGTTCTTGAGGCCCTGGTTGATGCCGAAGTAGCTCAGCCGCTCGGCTAGCTCCATCATGAGGATGAAGGTCGTGACCTCGAACAGCACACTCTTATACTTGCGCGGCCGGGCGTCCCAGATGGTCGCGGCGTAGTCACCATCGGGCGACGCAGCTGGAGTCTTGATGGGCGTCACGACCGTCTCCATCTTGTCCGGATACCAGTGCGGTCGGTCAGTGCGGTCGGTCGGTGGCTTGGCGCGGTGAAAGGAACAATGAGCAATGCCTCGTGGCTGTCTCCGCCAGCGGGCTCCTTGAGCGCCGGGACGCCGCACCGGCAATCAGGTGAGCGGAGCGGCCTCCTGTCGACTCGACAGCACAGCGTCTCAGCGAGCTCCAAGCCAGCCAATCCGGCGGCCGAGCCGTCCCGAGCGACTCGCTGCGGCGCACAAGAACCTACACAGGCCGCGCTGCTGCACGCTGTGCCGGTGCATAGATACTCTTGGCCAAAGTATCCGGTTGCGAGTGCTGGAGGGTGGTGAATGCGTGACAGGCATAGCCAAAGGCGAATTAATGCTGGAGGAGCTCATGGATGAGGTGATTGGCGTCCTGCAGACGAATGACTGAGGGCTGTGACAGACGAGGACTAACGACACATAACTGAGACAGAGAACGCGCTGGACGGGACCGCGGAGCCACCTCGCACCACCGACCGGTGACAAGCGAGCGCTGCAGTGTGAGCCATCAGGCGTTGTGCCTTGCGCTCAGCGACGGCCACTACCCATGCGGAAAGCTCGTGTGGTGCTCGCTGATGCTTCTGGTGATGGAGGCGAGAGGCTGCTGTTTGTTCTGTGGGCATTCACAGCGCTGTGTACATCGACAGAGACGCCGTCGCGCGGCTTCTGTCGCGGTCGATCCGGTGCCAAGTGCCGAGCGTTTTCTGCTGCGGCGAGACCGCGTTTCTCTGTTCAGGTGCGAGCGCATCAAGCGCGCGCGATGGGCACGGCTCGATGCAAAGGCAGGCGACTGTGGACGAGAACATCGAAGCAGCTCTCGACGAACTGGGGTGTATGGCATGGCATGGAACATGTTCGCTGGGGAGCTGGTGTGGCGGTTGGCTGCCAAAAGCCTCCACCATGAAGTTCAAAGTCATTTGAATCGAATCGAGCGCACTACTCTATCTGGAAAGGCTAGTTGCGCATGTCCGATCCATCACCACAGTTATGAAGTCAACTCCGCTTGACCCGTTGTGAGGCAACTTGCGCCGTGCCTCCCGCGGTTCACAGTTGCGCGCGTCATCATGCTGACATGCTCACCCATCGTCGCTGCATTTGGCGACTGATCAGCAGTCTATCAGGGCAGCCGGCATCTAATCACTTGATGAGATGAAAGAGGCTCCAGCATGCTCCATCGACACAATGGTAGTGTTCTTCAAGGGAAGTATACGGACCGATCAGCACCTTGCTGACGACCGGCCGAGGACAGCTCCGTCATTGGCAGGCTTCGAAGTCCAGGACGCATTTGACGAGTGGTCACACTGATACCCCTTCGCATCGCTATTGGCAACATGACAGTCCTTCATTCGCCTCGTCAAACGGTTGCGATCTCCACAGTGCTACGGGTCGCTGGACTCTCGAGCAGCACGTCTTCCAAGCGCAGCAGGAGTCCCTGGATGCACGACTCGGACAACAACGCGAAGGATGGCTTGAATGTCGCTTGGTCTCTCCTCACTTGAGACTCGAGCACTATCGACAAGAACGAGGAGCCGCCAGGCCCACGCGAAAGCACGATCCAGAGCTTGTCGCTCTTCTCCGCAGCGCTCTCGTCACCAGTTAGCATCGCTGCAGTCGACACCATCACGATCCTGTCGTCGTTGCCGCCAGTGTTGTCTGCACAGGAGCCGTCGCCTCCCGCGTTAAACCGCTTCATGACAGACCGATACGAGATCAACTGATTCTCGGAACACACTCGGAGCTTCATCGAGCACGAGTCCTCTGTCGCTTCGGTCACATGGGCGTCCCACACTGGAGTCTCAACCTCCGCACTGGCACGGCCGCTTCGAAAGCCGCCACGGCTCGATCGACGCGCACAAGCAAGCACTTCCCAAGCAGCAGTGGCAGTCGTGCCCACGTCAAATGGCAGGATGGTGGTGCACACGATTGTAGACCCGGAGCAGTCGGACCGCACACACGACCATCGACCGCTGCAATCACTTGACGCCATCAGCACGCTATCGTCGCCACGGCGGAAATGCACACCGCAGGCCGCGAGCACTTGATCCATGCGAGCGTAAGCCTTGTCCAACTCCAGCTTGAGCGCTCCAAGTAGCGCGGCATCTCGCCACGACGGCTCGCACGTCCAGTCAGCAGCAGCGCGGTGGTTTCCTCGCCGACTGTCCCGACGATCACCGCTTCTCTCGGCCATCAGCGACATCAGGCGGCGGATCCAGTCCGCGTTCTGCTGCACCTGCCGCACAAGCTCCTCCTTGTTCAGCTCAGCCGAGAGGCGAGAAGCACGCTGGCGCAATGCTAGCTGCTCCCACGCCGCAACCAACCGCTTGCAAGCCACAGCATCTGACTCTGGAGGTGATCGACCGCGCTGCAGAAGCGCCTCAAGCTGCTGGATCTGGCGTCGGAGGGCGGAGCGCTCGGCATTCTCTCGGTCCCGGGTCGAGTTCCGTCGCTTTCGTCGCGGCTGGCGACGCAGCTGCGACGATTGCTCGGCCGACGCTGCGGATTGCGGACTGGAGGAGCTGGAAAGCGATGACGGCAGCGGCGACGGCAGCGGCGACTGCGGCGGCGGCAGCGGCACTTCGAGCGTCAGCAGCGCGTCATCGGAGCCGCCGACGCAGTCCAAGACGTCTGCATGCGCGTCGAACACGTCGCGGGCGGCGGAGCCGGCGTCAGGAGCGAGCAACCAGGCGGCAGAGGTCTCCATCAGGGCGAGTGACCTCTTCAGTCTCTTGATGCTGGTCAAAATGCGGCCTTATAACCGGCGCGGGCACGGTACTGCACCTTGTCGGATGAGTCGCACGTGGCGTGACGCGCCTGGAGGTGACTAAACGGGTTGCGTCATCATCTAACCTGTCCACGCCAGCTTAACCTGTCCGCTTCAACGTCTCCAGGTCGCATCCGCTGACCCATTGACACACTCACTTCCAATTCCTCCAGCTCCAACGCACCACACCAACAACAACTTTCCTCCCCTTTCCCTCCGTCATGCGCGTCGCTGTCGCTGGTCCCGGGTGCTTCGGCCGCCATATCATCGAGGAGGCCACGCGCGTGGGCATCGAGGTCGTCGTGCTCACGCGCTCCCACAAGACCTTCCTCGACGGCAAATCGGGCGTCATCGAGCAGCGGATCACCGACTACTCGTCGCCAACCGAGCTCGCCAAGCAAATTGAGGACTGCGATGCACTTGTGAG
>JAADYB010000784.1:0-13226 GCA_023338075.1 Phytopythium litorale | reverse complement strand
TGTGGAAGTGGGCTGTTCTTCATAATGGCGCAGCAGTGAGCTGTCCTGCATCACGGCGCAGCAGTTGGTCGCGACACCCACTCCCTTTGTTCCAGCTCGTTTTACTACGACACGGTGGATATCATGTCAGGACCACAAATTTCACCTCGGTCTCGTTCGGCAGCAGCGGAAGCCGTCCATCAACGACTTCGTTCAACTCAAAGCGAGAGATCTCGCTGTGCAATTGCATCCTCGAGCTCAGCAAGGCGATGAAGTCGAATTGCAGCAGAATGGTGCTTTCATCTCGCAACAGACACTGGGAAATTTCATTCCCACTGCGAGCCTGCCGTTGCTGTCCGTGAATCACTCGGTGGCAGACTCGAGTATGATTGTGACCGTGTAAGCACCCTGAGAGACGTCGGAGGTGTGAGCTGTTGTGTCGTTGGCAGGTTTCAAGGTTGGATAATGGTGAAGATGCGAAAGGATCTCCACTTCAACCTGATCCAGAGTGCTGGATGATTGTGGCACAAAGGCGAGGCACAGATTCGCATACGAATCCGTGATGTCATTCAAACGAGACTTCTTGAAGAAGAAGAATGCGTGCTTGTTTACTTCATCCCAAGCACCCCCTGCATCCATGATCTCATTCGTCAATCTGCTGCTTTCAACTCAAGCATCCAAGCAACTGATCAAGCGCACCAAGTCCCCCTCCCCACAATCCATCATGGCAACAGTACCGACTGCTCCCAAGATGACCCACCGCTTCCTCGGCGACTCCGGACTGCTCGTCTCCAAGCTCGCGCTCGGATCGTGGATGGGCTACGATGCCAACTACACGGTCGACGGCTGGTACGAGCTCGTCAAGACGGCGTACCAGCACGGCGTCAACTTCTTCGACACGGCTGAGATCTACGGCAACGGCCAAGCGGAGGAGCTGCTCGGCGGTGCCATCAAGAAGGGTGTCACTGAGGGCCTCTTCACCCGCGAAGACCTCGTCATCAGCACCAAGATCTTTAGCGGAGCCAAGGGGTTTGGTGAGAGCGGCCCGAACGGCCAAGGCAACAGCCGCAAACACCTCATTGAGGGAACCAAGGCGTCGCTCAAGCGTCTCGACCTCGACTACGTCGACGTCATCTTCTCCCATCGACCAGAGAAGTATACGCCCATCGAAGAGACCGTCCGCGCCATGAACTTCATCATCGAGCAGGGATGGGCCTTCTACTGGGGAACCAGCGAGTGGTCTCCCGCCGACATCCAGGAGGCTCGCGACATCGCCGACCGGCTCGGTCTGATCCGTCCGATCGTGGAGCAGTCGCAGTACAACATCTTCGAGCGCTCCAAGGTCGAGTTCCAGTACTCGAACTTGTACAAGAAGCACAAGCTCGGTCTGACGGTATGGTCGCCGCTCGCTGCTGGGTTGCTCACGGGCAAGTTCATCAACGGAACCCCGGAGGGCTCGCGTTTGGCCGACCCGTTCTGGCGCAACTGGACGCCTGGATTCGAGGAGAAGGTGGAAAAGACTCGCCAGCTTGCTCCTATCGCTGCCAAGGTCGGGTGCACTCTTGCGCAGATGTCGATCGCCTGGTGCGTGTCGAACGAGAATGTGTCGACGGTGTTGCTGGGTGCGCGCAACTCGAAGCAGCTGGAGGAGACGATCGGAGCGCTGGTGTTCGTGGAGAAGATCACGCCGGAGATCAAGGCGGAGATCGACGAGATCGTGCAGTTTGTGCCGAAGCTGTGGGAGCCGGACATGATGCACACGATCCGTGGGCGTCACCTCTAGATCGCTGAGAGCTGTCTTGATCGGCGCGCTTCGCAATCGGCCTCCGCATTTGCTGCTGATTGCCGTCTGTTGACCAGAGGAAGATCAAGCAAGGTTTGTTAGCGAGTCTATACACTTTGCTTGTCAAATTGAACGTTGCCCACTCTGTTCCGTGGTGGCATGCCCGCTTCGCCAACAATTTAGCTCTCCCTCCGCCTTTTGATGGCTGCTATAGGGGTGACCTGCTCGAACTCAAGGACGCGTGCAACGTGGTCAACGAGGAACTGTGCGACGACGAGCAGGTTGGATCCATGATAATCGACTGGGCGTTGACGACCATAACAATCAACACTTTCGTCATAACCCAAACTCGATACCTGCCAAGAACACTACAGTCACACCTCCGACGCCTATCACCGCGTCAACACGATCAAAACCACACTCCAGTCCGCCACCGATGACGGACAGCAACGCTGGACCCACAGTGCCCTTTAAATCGCTCGGTGGGCTTCTCGCCGCGCCTGCTGCGCGATGAAGGCGCCGTTCTGCTGCGTCGTGTTGTACGTCGACTCGACCACCTTGCTGAGCTCGAGCATGCGCGCGTACAGCGAGCTCTCTCGCTCCGAGCTGAACGAGGTCGTCGATGGGCGGCTTCGGCTGCTGCTGAAAGACCCAGCGGAGCTTGTAGAGCTTGCTGTGGATGCTGTGCGCCGCAGTCCGTGGACGTCATACGCCACAAGCAACGAGTCTTGACGTGAGGGTCGGCAGTTTCCACGATGAACTGGAAACGTCTGAGCTGGCGGCTTGGTCGGAATGTTTGGCTTCACGACATTCACCGCGCCGTGGTGGATCGTGCTGGTACGAAGGGAAGGAGGCTGCTGCTGCTGCTGCTGCTGACGAACGCGCGCCTTTGCAATGGACACCGGCGCCTTCAGAGGAACGGTGTACCCCATTGCCACGGCTATCGATGACTGGCTGCTCGGCATCCGGTTCTCTTGACCCCTGCTCGACGTGTTCATCGCTCCAGCCGACTCGTTGATCGTCTCAGCTGTCCTCGATACGGATCTGTGAACGGGGGCTCGCTGGACGTTGTTCCGCATCTGCTGTTCTCGGCGTAGTGTCGATATGACTGACGATGGGGTAAACGACCTCGCGTCGTCCTCAGAAGCGGAAGCAGAGGTGTTGGACGCGGTCGATCGCTCTGACTGGGATCCTCGGCCGGAGACGCTAGCCGACGACCGACTACCAGCTGAGGATGACCCAGAGCGACCACGAGTTGCTTGAGCAGCGCGCATTTGTTCAGAGATAAGCATGTGCATCGGCGGTGGAGCACACCCGGCGCTTGCGACGAGCACGCAAGTCTTGCACGTCGTCACGCGCTCGAACCTGCCGATCCCTGCGCTGGACTCGCCGCCTCGCCCATGACTGGAGTGAACATCACCCACAAAGATCTTCTTGTCATTGCGGCACTTGGTACACACCAACTGTCGGCAGACGTCGCATTCGGAGAGCATCGCGCCACCAAAGAAGCGCTTGGAGCGGCGACAGAGGTAGCACTCGTTGGTTCGGCGAGTCGACTGCCCCAGGACCTCGACGCTGTCGCGCCGTCGGCTCACCATCTGCGTCAGCCGCTTCGCCTCGGCACAGGACAATAGCCGCTTGAGGCCCCAAACAGGCACCATCACGGTCGCGAGCTCGATCACGTTGCCCTGCATGAACACCTCGACCGTCTTGTCGCTCTTCTGGCGGAACAGGTAGCGCGCGGAGTGGGGCGGCGCTCTGGACGAGTGGAACGCCGACAAGTCTGGGAACTCGAGCAGGTCGACCGAGTGCACGAGGTGGAACCCGAGCTTCTCGCCGGACGCCGGAGACTGCGTGTATCCGCAAAACTCGAGGTAGCACTGGTCGTGGTATTTGCGTCCGACGGTCGCCACGCCCGCCGTGGTGGCGGACCGCACGACGTACTTGTACCCGAGGAAGCTGCTCGCGTTCTGCCCTTGCTGCTCGTCGATGCTTCGGAGCACGGCGCAGTCGACCACGTCGTCCGTCATGAAGCTCGCGACCAGCGCCGTGTCCTCTTGAGTCGGCGCCAGCACTGCAAACATGGCGTTCTCGACCTTGCCGGCCGCACAGCTAGTCGCCATGACCGCCGGCGCCGTCAGCGCCGCCAGGTACGACGACCGCAGGTGGTGCGCCTCTCTCTCCGACAAGTCGGCACCGCCGCTCTGCGTGAGCGCCGCGTTCAGCGCTCTCGCCAACGAGCGACTCGACTCGCCTTCCTCGCGCTCTCGGAACACGCGCACAGCGTCCTCTGCCGGCGACGACACTGGCCGCCACACGGCCGCGTCCGCTTCGCCTTGGCGGTCGACCATCTGCGCGTCGAACTGTGCCACGGCGTGCTCCAGCATGCACATCATGGCGCGCCGCGCCGCGCTGCGCTCTCTCGCGGACCCGGCGACCGACGGCAGTGCCGCGCGCGACAAGGGGAAGCTCGGCGCCATGCTGCCGCTCCGCCGCGAAGGTTCTGTTGTGCTGGCTGGCTGGTTGGGCGTCCAGCGAAGTTTCGATGGCGACGGCCGGGAAAGCAGCGCCCGCACCGAGCCGTCCGTCCTTCCTGCTCGCCCGGAGAAGCAGTGGGGAAGAAGCCGTCGCGGATGGATTCTGGTCTCGACGCTGGTAATGCGCGGACCCAGACAGGAAGCGCGGACCCACCCACCGCCGTGGTACTTTGGCGCACGGCATCGTCAAGCAGCCAGCGGCGGCGCCAGGGCTTGTGGCAGGTCGGTGCGCTCTGAAAGACACGCGAGTGCTGATGGCTGACGCCGTCCGTCCATGACGCACGACCTGGTGCAGTGGCATGCGCGCGAGTCAGGAGCGTAAAGGAAGTGGCGGGAAGCGCCACTGACTTTCCCGCCAAGTTATCGCCCGTCATTTTGGTTAATTTCACAAAACAGGGTACAATAATAAAGGACTGTAGGAATGCCTCACGATGTGTGCTACCGGCATTTGAGCACGAAACCTCTTGCATGGACCTTGAATTGGAGTGAGATTGCGGTGGGTCCTCCTCGAGTTGAAGGCGAAGATGGGGACGGCCGTCGGGAATGAACGGCCTGGCCGCATGATGGGGACCCATCCACCGGTGCGGGCGTCAATGGACTGGCTTCTGCACGTGGAGACTCGGCTGGTGGCGCTGATGCTCCAGCGGGCGTGAATCTAGCGCACCAACTCGATGCGTCAGGCCACCGGACGAATCAATCAGGCGATGGCATTGAGTCCACATGCGTGATGACCATCTGGTGTGAGGAGGTCGATGCACACGACGACGAAGGAGGATCGGATCCATTGCATTCACGGCACGGACACTACGACATGTACAGTTGAGACCATCGTCGAGGGCGTACGGCTACGGCTACGGCTGGGCGTGGTGTCCGAAGATGGCGGCCGCGTTCTGCTGCGTGAGCGAGTAGGTCGTCTCGACCATTGAGTGCAGGTGATGGAGCCGAGCCCAGAGCAGGCGCTCCCGCTGCTCTCCGGTCAGAGGGGAGTCTGGCCCGGCCGGAGGCGGAGACTGCGCCTCCGTTGGCTCGCAAGGCGGCAGCGCCATCCTCACGGGCGGGGAGGGAGCGGACGCCGGACGAACCTCCATGTTCGCCGCGGTCTTGGCGCGCGACAGCCACGTGCCCTCCGCGTTCGGTGTGCCTGCCTGACGATCGATGGCCCCAGTGGCTGACGACCTGTCCCGGTGACGAGTCCTTGCGGTTGGAGGCCGTGACGGGTCCTTCTTCGTCAGCTGCGGACGAGGAGAGCGAGGCCGAGACTTGTCCTTCGTCTCCATCGTCGTGGACGGGGTGGAAGCTGCGCCATGCTCACTCGAGCTCAAGCCGCTGGTGTTGGATCGTTGTGACCGCTGTCGAGCGCGCAGCGCGTGCTGGAACTCGGCTCGGCTGGCGTTGGCCACCACCACGCAAGCCGTGCAGGCGAGGATCTTGCGGAAGTCGCCCATGACGCCGTCCGCGTCTCCGAAGAAGATGCGCTTGGTTGCCTGGCACCGACTGCAGACGCCGCGACCGCAGACTTTGCAGGCGGCCAAGCCGCCCACAGCTCGCTCGCTGCCGCTGCTGCTCTTGCGCTTGGCTCGACCCGCATCACCGCAGACGCTGCACAGCGTCGACGACGCAAGCGGCGGGGCAGCGACGGACGACCTCGACGAAGAGCTGGACGTGCGCCGTTCCTCCTGGCGCTCCTTCTCCCTCTGGCGCGCCATGTTCGTAAGCCGCCGCGCTTCGGCCAAGTCCAGGAGCCGGACGACGCCCGTGATGGCGCCAACGACGAGGAAGTTGGACAACGGGCGGGCGACCATGCCTGCCAGGTCCATGTTGGCGAGCGCGAACACCTCGACGAGCTTGTCGTCTCGCTGGCGGTAGATGTACCGGATGCTCTGCAGCGCCTCGATCGAGTGGTGGCCGCTCAGGTTCGGGAAGCGCGGCAAGTGCACCGTGTGCATGAGGTGGAAGCCGAGCGTCTCGCCCGTCGACGACGTCGTCATGCCTGTGCTCTCCAGGTACAAGCTGTGCCGGTGCTTGATGACGCGCGGGTCGGTCGGCGAGCGCTTGACGAAGTACTTGAACCCGAGGAAGTGGAACGGCTTGTCGGCTTGCGGCGGCTCCATGGTGTGCACGATGGCGCAGTCGGCCACCTGGTCGTGCATGAAGGTGACCACTAGCGCCAGCTCCTGCTGGCTCTGCGTGACCACGGCCTCCATGGCGTTCTCCACGCGGCCGTGGCCGACACCGGAGAGCAGTAGCGTCGGAGGGGCGAGCGCCGCACGCGTCTTGCTCATGAGCGCCGGCTGCTGCTCGAGGCTGTCGCCGAGCGCCTGGACCAGCAGCTTGGACGTGGCGCCGGCCTCGCGCTCGCGGAACACGGCCAGCTCGTCGTGTGACGTCTGCGGCTTCCACCTTGTGCGGTCCGCCACGAGCTTGTCGCGGTAGGTGAAGGCCTCAAACTCACGCAGCGTGTGCGCGAGCATGCGCTTCATGAGGCGCCGACACGCGCGTCGCTCGGCGTCCGACACGTCCAGACGCGGGATGTGCTCTCGCGGGATTGGGAACGTGCGTGGCATGGCTCCGTCCTGGTTGGTGGCCGGCCGTGCGATCAAACAAGGGGTGAGGGCCAGCGAGCGAGTTGACGAGTGCGGCCGGCGTTGAAGGTGGGAGGCGGAGGCAACCGGCCAGCGGGCTCGGAGCGTGACGCGGCCTGCCATCCACCCAGACGTGAGCTTGAAGCCCTGGTGGGAAGCACTGAGGTGGAGGGAAGGTGTCGGTGGCGACTGCCTGCGCACCGGAGAGCAGCGCGTTTGACACGACCGCATCGCTCATGAGGATGGCGCGTCTGTCGCTGCCAGCCGTCTCGGTGGAACGACGTTGGACTGTTTTCCATCATGAGCGTCACGTGGTCCCACGCCGGAGCTTCAAGCGGGCATCCACATGCTCATGGATTGCTTGCTGAAGGCTCCAACGGTCCTCCCTCCGCATGGACTCCATGATTGAGCGTCCGGCGCGAAAATGACTCCTGCCCGCCCCACTCTCCGCTTGAGACCGTCCCACGGAGGTGAGGGACCTCACGTCAGGTTCCCTGCCGGCCGAGCGAGGATCGTGACGGTGCCGACGCGAACACCATTGCGGCGCTGGTCACCGTCGATGGCCGAAGGAAGTGAGTGCTCATACCTGACGCTTGTTGCCTTACGCCGTGCGCTTTCAACTACTGATACTGCTACGTGCCAACACCTTCCTTCACTACATCAACATGTGCCCACCCCCGTTGTCCTACCGCTGGCGATGCTGCCGAGTGAGCAGCGCGCCGTTGTGCTGCGTCGTGTTGTACGCCGACTCGGCTGCGCGCTGCAGCTCCAGCAGCCTTGCATACAGGTCGCCCTGCTGCCCGATCGACGGACGCGACACCATGGACGAGGACGAGTAGGATGAGGACGCGTCATCGCTGACTGACCACGTCGAGTCACTGTCGATGCTCTCCTTGTCGTAGCACTTGGCCTGGGCTCCGAGCGTCCCCCTTCGATTCCGATCGCTTCCACTGGCGGCGGGCGGGTGGTTCGCCATCCGCAGCCGGTCCATCGCGCTGGCAGTCTCGGTCACCGGGTCCGCGTCCTCGCTCATGCACAGCGAGCTGACGGTCGAGTGGCTGAAGCGCAGACTCTCGTCCATGAAGCGGCTGCCGTGCGAGTTCGAGGAGCCGGACGAGTGATACGACGGGTGCGTCCGCGTCCGCCTGCTGTTGGGTCGTGACGAGGACGACGAGGACGAGGACGAGGCGTGGCTGCCCGACTCGCTCGACGACACGTATGGCGGCGTGTAGCCCGCGTTGGCCACCAGCACGCACGTGGAGCACGCTTGCACCTTGACGAACCGGCCGAGCACACCCTCGGGGTCGCGCTCGAACACGCGCTTGGACCGGCGGCAGCGTGCGCACACGTGCTGTCCGCAGATGTGACACTTGGCAGGCAGTCCAGCACCTAGCAGCTTCATGACGTTGCTCCCGCTGGAGGCTCCGTGGCCCTGGCACACGGCACAGCTCGCACCCGTGCTCAGCAGCCGCCCGGCGTGTGGATGCTCGCGCATGACGCGCTGCTTGGTCATCTGCGTGAGGCGCCGAGCCTCCGCACACGCAGGAAGCCGCGCGATGCCGAAGAGCGTCGTGGACGCGAACATGTTGGCGATGGGCTTGACAATGGCGCCGGCGATGTCGAGGTTAGCGAGCATGAAGACGTCGACCGTGTCGTCGCTGCGCTGGCGATACAGGTAGCGCATGGACTGGAGCGCGCGCACCGAGTTGCGCGCGCGCAGGCTCGGGAACTCGGGCAGGTCGACCGAGTGCATGATGTGGAAGCCCAGGGTCTCACCCGTGCGCGGGCAGCGCGTGTAGCCGCAGTACTCGAGGTAGAGGCTGTCTCGGTGCTTGAGCATGCGTCCCTCGGTCGGCGACTTGCGCACGAAGTACTTGTAGCCGAGGAAGCGGTGCGGCTGGTCCTGCGTCGGGCCCTCCATGGTCGCCAGGATGGCGCAGTCCGCCACGTCCTCGTGCAGGAACTTGACCACGAGCGCCAAGTCGTCGTGCGTCTCCGTCACCACGGCGTACATGGTGTTCTCCACTCGGCCGGCGCATGATCCCGTCATGAGCATCGATGGCGCCGCCAGCGCGGCCACGGCGTCGCGGTTGGGCATGAGCACCGACTCGCCGCCTCGTGCGCCACCCTCGAGCTCCTGCGCCACGCTCGCGCTCATGGCGCCGGCCTCGCGCTCGCGGAAGAGCAGCAGCTTGTCCTGCGTACCCATGTGCTTCCAGCGCTGGTTGTCCACCACGCCGTGCGCGTCCACTGACAGCCGCGCGTACTCGCGCACCGTGTGGCGCAGCAGCGCGTCCATCATGCGCTTGGCGCCCGTCGTCTCCTCCGGCGACACATCGACCGTCGGCAGCAGCGCGCGCGGCAACGGGAACGTCGGCGCCATCGCGTGTTGAGCCCGCGGCAGTTCTGAATCTGTCGCTGCTCGCAAGCTGAAGTGAGACCGAGAGGGCGGAAGGCCAAATGATCACCAAGCCCGCGGCTGAGAACGGGAAGAAGACCGAAGCGCGCGGACGACCAGTGCCACTGATCGACGGCCAAGATGTGGCTGGCGTCTGGCTGCGGGTGGAGGTCGAGCTGGGTTGGGACAGTGAACGGCTTGGTCGACATCAGCAAGCGGCCACTGATTCTGTTCAACCAAGTGTAGCAGACGGCGGGCAGGTGTGCCACGGCGAGTCACACGGTGCAGCCCGAAGTGCGTCCGGCGTCCAGCGTGGCGCTCTCTCAGAGTGATTTCCACCGGCAGCTGGCGATGCGCTGACGCGGAATTGCAGGAAGGCTCGGCCGCTGTTTGACGTGCGCTGATTCACTCGGTGATAGGGAGCGAGAGCCTCTCGGAGAGGTGGCGCATGGGCATGGACGAGCGCTTGGGCCGCGTGCTGGACGGGGCGGCCATACAAACGCGCAGTGTGCATCGGTCTCATCGTGCGATGAGTGTGGGCTTCAAGTCTCGCGAAGCCCGGGCGACTGCCGGGGCGAACGCTGCGCGTGAATCCGTTTGCAATGCCAGTGTCCGCGCTATCCCATCCCATGGAACCCGGTCAGTGGTCAACTCCGCCGTCAATACAAGTATGTCGCGGCTCAAGCGATGACGGGCATCCAGCAAGATCGGCAGGTGTGGATACATCGGAAGGATCCCAGCGCCACTCCCCATCTCGCCGTCTGCCTTCCATCAAGCCTCGTGCTTGGCGACACAGCAGTGAGCGGCAGACGGCGTCTCCGACGGTCGAGAGAGTGGCCTCTCATGATGCGCACGCGGGCCTTCGCAGCGCGTCTGGGCTTGGCCATTGGACAGCCAGGTCGTCACCGCAGCCGGCATGTATCCATCACCTGCGACATCGTCGTCAGGCGGTCATGCATGGCGTTTTGATGGTGAACACGTCGTCAACTTAGATATCGTGTGGCATTCATGGTCAAGGCGATCGGTCCGTCGCCGGAGTGGGGGGATTGGGACTACGAGTGTGTATGGTAGTATGGTACGCGGCTCAAGAGCGTCGGTGCTGCGTCATGATGTCGTTGTTGCGCCGGGTCGTGTCGTAGCTGATCTCGGCCAGCTTGCGCAGCTCCAACATGCGCTGCATGAGGTTGGAGGGCGACGCCGCAGCGGACGAGGCCGTCGTTGACCACGACTGCGTCGACGACGAGGACGGCGTCGACGGTGTCGAGTGCGAATGCAGCACGTACTTGACCGGCGGCGCGTCCGGGTACTCACTGTCCGCGGGAACCGCAAACCCCATTGGCTCCTTGGACCGCGTCGACCCAGGCGTGGTCGCGCTTGCGAACCCCGGCCCAAACCGCGGGAACCGCTCTTGCTGCTGCCGAGGCTGATGCTGCTGGTGGTGATGCTGCTGCTGCTCCTGATGCTTCCAGTCGGCATCACGGCCTCCACGAGGTGTCACAGACCTCCATTGGCCAGTGTCAGACGCGGACGAGAGCTTGCGGGCTCGGTCGTCGTCGTTATACGAGAACAGCTTGATGCCGCCCTTGGGCGTCGGCCGACTGCCGTGCGGAGTCGGCATGGACGACGCCGAGCCGTTCGAGTCGGTTCGCATGCGTCTGCCGAGACCGCGCGGGGTCGACGTCGACTGGATGCGGGATCGTTGGCTCTTGCCTCGCACCCAACCTGCTCGATACGAGGTTTGGACCACCTCACGCTGCTGCTGGTTGTACTGCTGCTGCTGCTGATTGTGCTGCTGGTCGCGTTGATGCTGAGGGTTCACTGGCATGGCTGACATCGCCCTGGACTGTCGATTGCCGCCCGTTGTAGCGAGTACGACGCACGGCTTGCAGGTCGTGACCTTTTGAAAGAAGCCACCGCTCGTTCCAGTGCCGTTGGCGTCGAAGCGAGGCACAAACACACGCCTCTGCAGTCGGCAGCGCGTGCAGACAGTCTGGCTGCACACATCGCAGCTTGCGAAGGTGTGGAAGAGCTTCTTCTTGCGCTGGCAGACGCCGCATGCGCTCTTCTTCTTGGCGGCTGTGGTCTCCAGCAAGGCAATGACGTCAGGGTCGTTTGTCTGCTGCTTGCTTTGGATCGCCAGCCGGTTCTCGCGCATCATGATGGTCAGGCGCTTGGCCTCGGCGCAGTCGAGCAGGTTGGCGATGTTGAACAGCGACTCGGTGGTGATCAGCGACGACCACGCCGACATGGAGAACCCGAGGCCTCTCGTGCTGCTCCTGGAGCTCGAGCTAGCCCTGGAGACGTCGCCGCTTGCGAGGAGGAACACGTCGATGACGTCGTTGTTGAGCTGGCGGTACAAGCAGCGGACCGACGGCTCTGCCCCTGTCGACGACAAGTCCACGGACGGCGACAGGAGGTAGAACCCGACGAGCTCGCCCGACTTTGGGCGACGAGTGAAGCCGTTGTACTCGAGATACTGAATGCTCGAGTCAGCCTCCGACTCGCGGGTAAGCTTCCCCCGCTTGGACACGGCCTTGATGTTGAGGAGGCATTCGTCTAGTAGCCAGTCATCGCGATGCGGCTGTCCGTCGCTGACGTACGCCGGTGGCGGCTCGAGCGAGGCCACGACCGCGCTGTTGATGACCGCGTCGCCGAAGATGAAGGCATTGAGTAGCGCGAGTTGCTCGAGCGAGTCGCTCGCGGCCGCGAACAGTGCGTGCTCGACGCGGCCGCGCAGCCTGCCGGACACGAGCAGCGATCGCGAGGGCGAGTTGGGACTCACGTGATCTCGCTCGCGGTGCATCTGCAGCGACTCGCGTGCGGCCAGCGGCTTCCACCGGTTCGGGTTGACGCGCGCGCCGTCCTCGCGCACAAAGTGCTCCAGCTCGGCCATGGTCTGCGCCAGCAGTTTGCTGGCCGCCTTGCGCGCGGCCTGGCGATCCGTGCGCGGCGAGAACAGCTCGTGCTCCATCCGCATGCTGCACGCGCGTTCGCTACAACCGGTCGAGTCCTGACGGGTGTCGGCGCTGCTCCCGAGTGCCGAGCGCGAGGCAGCGAGCGATCAGGCGAGACGACTGGAGACCGCGACGATCGACGGCGGACGAGGTTCCACGGCGCGTCACGCAGAGGTGAGACCCTGGCCTCGGAGGGTGGTGCGCGCAGAGATGCTGTCTCCGTGCTACTAGCGGCACCCAGTGACTGCCATCCGGCGTCTGTAAGGTGTGCGAGGGATCGGGAAGCCGCTTGAAGGAGGGGACGGCGAGGCGAGACGCGGAGGTCTCGGTGGGCAGGCGCAATGTGGACGCGCAGGGGGGGGAACGCGCAGTGAAGCGGAGGCGGAGACGCACCGAGGCCGGAAGGTGGCGTCGGGATGACATCCACACACACGCAAGTCTTGGTGTTGGTATGGTCGGCATCTGCAAAGTATACTTGTCGACTTGACGCAATGCTGGACGCGTTCCATTGGTGACGTGGTGGTGCGAGGTGGAGACGGTGGGACGCGCCATGTGTGGCCCAAGCGGCCTTCCGCACGAGCAGCTGGGAATGCGGCAGCGTTAGTAATGAACTCGCATTGATACCAACACAAGGTGATTTCACATACAATTAGGAAGGCATATGGCTGTCCCAACGTACCTGTTTATGAATTGAATCCAGACGAAAACCACCGTGATCTGAACAGCCAAAGCGAGGAGTCAGCGCTCAGTAATCGGACCAAGCCCGGGTAAGGATCACAGACAGCGTAAGACAGCGATCGACGTCACGAGCGACACATGAGAGGAAATGAGCAGGGCTGCACGCTGCCTGCACTAGCAGTCCCGGCGGTGTCATTGACACGTGCACAGTACCAGCTCGACCATCGACCGCTCCACAGACTTCCCATCGCGAGAGAACTCGTGACTGATTGCGTTGCAGCAGTCGATCTTCAGCGCACCAGCCACGGAAAGTGG
>JAADYB010000783.1:0-13234 GCA_023338075.1 Phytopythium litorale | reverse complement strand
CCCTCAACTTCCCCTCAACTCACCCCCACCCATTTCACTCGCCATGGTTATGCTATACTAATTGCTAGTAACTGTCGCTTGGACCAAAGTTGGTACCTTTGTGCCTTTCGAAACGTTGCTTCTCAATCATCCTTGATTTGTTTGCACATGGGCCACAATTTCCCTCCGGATGGTGCCCCCTCTCATCACCTTCGGCCTCAAGCACTTCGAGACTGCCACTTCGCCGCCCGCATCGGCTTCGTCTCCCTCCTCCCGCTTCCTTTGCCCCCCTTCACCCCCTTTGCCTCTAATGGCGGCCGAGCTCTGGTGGATCGGCGTTGTCGTGGCCGGCGCCGTCGTCGGGCTGTCCGTGCTGGTAGGAGAGCCGCTGTCGTCCCGCGGCGGCCACGGAACCCATTGGACTCACTCGCTCGTTGCTTGCGGTGGCGCAGTCGGTGGTGTGGACCAAGGTGCGCGCGCCGGGCTTCCACGTGGACGGCAAGCACGTGTTCGTGACGGGCGGCAGCCAGGGCCTGGGGCTCGCGGTCGCCAAGAAGTACGCGGCCAAGGGGGCCAAGGTGACGATCGTGGCGCGCGACCAGGCCAAGCTGGACGCGGCCAAGCGCGAGATCGAGGTGCGGGCGGGGGAGCGCAATGAACGCCATGCGCCTGTACTAACGCGGCGGTCCTCTCATGACAGGAGGCCGGCGGCAAGACGCCCGCGAGCGTCTTCACGCGGTCGTGCGACGTGACGGACTTTGCGGCGGTGCAGCAGGCCGTGGAGGAGGCCAACGCGTTCCACAAGCGCGTGACGGACCACGTCGTGTGCGCCGCGGGCTTCTCGACGCCCGGCTACTTCCTCGAGCAGGACGTCTCGGTCTTCCGCAAGATGATGGACGTCGACTACTTCGGCACGCTGTACGCCATCAAGGCGGCGCTGCCGGCCATGGTGGCGGCGGACCGCGGCGACGGACAGATCGTGCTCGTCAGCTCGGGGCTCGGCCTCATCTCGTGGATCGGCTACGCGCAGTACTCGGGCGCCAAGTACGCACTGCGCGGACTGGCCGAGTCGCTGCGCAACGAGCTCAAGCTCTACGGCATCCGCGTGAGCATCTACTACCCAGGCAACATCGACTCGCCGGGCTACGCGGAGGAGAACAAGACCAAGCCGCCCGAGACGCGCACGATCGAGGGCGTGAGCGAGGTCAACCCGCCCGACGCCGTGGCCCAGTCGCTCATCGACGGCATCAGCGACGGCCAGTTCAGCATCACGAACGAGTTCATGCCCTTCCTGCTGCGCGCGCTCGCCAACGGCGTCGCGCCGCGCAACAACTCGGTGCTGGAGGCCGTCATCCTGCCGATCGCCTTGCCCATCCAGATGGGCTTCGGGCTCTTCATGGACATCGTCGTCTCGCAGGCGCGCAAGGCGCGCGCGGCCAAGGCCAAGCAGCAGTGAGGACTCGAGCGACGCGTGTGCTGCGCCAGGAACAAGGGTCAATGCCGAATGGAACGTGAACTGCTTCCTGCCACTTACACTGTCCATGGACTCGCTCTCTCGTCTATCCGCGGCGCTTGCTGAGTCGCCACGAGTCCGGCGGGTTGAAGCGGTCGTAGAGCGGCTCGATCTTCTCGCTGCGCTTGCGCTTGGACAGCTTGGTCGGGTCGCCCTTCTTGAAGAAGGCAGGGGCGAGCTCCACGAGCCACTTGGGCTCGATCGTCATGATGTTGCGCATGTACTCCTTGGTCGTGAGCAGCAGCTCGTGGTACAGCACCCACTCGGGGCTCTTGTTGAACAGCGCGCTCGATGGGTGGATGTACACGGGCTGACCCTCCACCATGGTGCGGTAGCCCTCCTGCGGGTCCTTCTTGGCCGTGTTGGCGAAGTACCCGGCCACGATCGCGCGCCGCACCTTGTCAAAGTTGCGGCCGCACGACACCACGTCCATCTTGTACCGGTCGAGGATCGACAGCAGCTGCTTGCGCACGTCCTGCGCTCGGCGGATCGCGCGCGCCTGGATGAAGTTGTCGTAGCACCACGGGTTTGAGAACTTGGAGTTCTTCCACGCCTCGTACACGGCCAGCAGCGTCAGGTGGTCGCCCTCGGGCTGGTGAAACTTGGCCTTCTTTTGGTCTGCCTGCGCCTGCTTCTCCTTCGGCCGGAAGAAGACCGACTCGACCGACAGCATCGCCACGATCGTCAAAACTTCCTCGGCGCACCCGAGCACGACCGACGTGAGCAGCACCTTGGCGTTCTTGGGCTCGACAGGGAACTCGGCCATCTTCTTGCCGAGGCGCGTCAGCAAGCCTTCGTCATCCAACGCACCCAGACCGTACAGGTTCTCGAGCGCCATGACGAGCGCTTGCTGCGGCGGTGGGTCCATGAAATCGAAGCCCATGAGGTCGTTGATGCCCATCGCCTTGAGCTGCAACACAACCGAGCCAAGGTTTGCGCGCTGGATCTCCGGCACCGTCGTCGCGAGCATCTCGTTCTTGTACGCATTCTCCGTGTAGAGCCGATAGCACTTGCCCGGACCGGTCCGGCCGGCTCGACCCGCACGCTGGCGCGCCGACGCCTGCGAGCACGGCACGACCACGAGCGAGTCCATGCCGATCTTGGCGTTGAACGCGTTCTGCTTGCAGAAGCCCGGGTCCACCACGTAGTAGATGCCGTCGATCGTGAGCGACGCCTCCGCGATGTTGGTCGCGACCACGCACTTGCGCGAGCCCTTCGGCGCCGGCTCGAAGATGCGCGACTGCATCTCCGAGGGCAAGGCGCCGTACACCGGCAGGATGATGAGCTCTGGTGCTAGTGCACGCTCTTGAAGCGCCTTGATACGTTGATAGAGGACTTCGCACGCAGTGTCGATCTCTTCTTGACCCGTCAGGAACAGCAAGATGTCGCCCTCCGGCTCCGACAGGTGGATCTGCATGACGCACAGTAGCGCCGCGTCCAAGTAGTCGAGCTCCGGCTCCTTCGTGTACAAGATCTCGACGGGGAACGTGCGGCCCGGGATCGTGAAGATGGGGCAGTCGAAAAAGTAGCGCGAGAACTTCTCGGCATCGAGCGTGGCCGACGTGACGATGATCTTCAGGTCGCGCCGCTTCTTCACGAGCGCCTTGAGCAATCCGAACAGCACGTCCGTGTTGATCGTGCGCTCGTGGGCTTCGTCGAGCATCAGCGCGCTGTACTTGGACAGCGTGTTGTCCGCTAAGTACTCGCGAAGCAGCATACCCTCCGTCATGTACTTGATGACCGTCTCGGGCGACGTGCAGTCCTCGAAACGCATCGAGTAGCCGACTTCTTGTCCCAGCTCGCAGCCGAACTCCTCGGCGACGCGCTTCGCGACGGACGACGCGGCCACACGACGAGGCTGCGTGCAGCCAATGATCCCCTTCGAGGTCATTCCCATCTCGGCCATGTACTGCGTCATCTGCGTTGTCTTGCCTGATCCGGTCTCGCCAATCACGACGAGCACCTGGTTCTCGGCGATGGCCTTCATCAGCTGTCGCTTGAGCTTGAACACCGGCAGGCTCTCTCGCTGCTCGATGATCGTCTTGTTGGAGACAATGCCGTACGACAAGTTCTTGCCAATGGACTTTTGCTTCCACTCGGGCATTTCAAACGACGAGCCCATGTTGATGCCGCGCAGTTCCTGCGCAAAGTGGCGCTCGCCTGCGTCCGGCATCGGGTCTTCCCACGGCCGGTTCAGGTCCTTGGGGATCGAGTCGATCAGCTGGTTCGCCTGCGTCTGCCGCATCTCGCGACGCTCTTTCGCCAAGTTCGACTGTGTCATTGCCGCGCGCTGGAGCGATCCGTCCGGGTTCTTGACGATCTTGACGGGCGACAGCTCCCGGCTCTCCTGCGTCTGGCCGCGCAGGAACACGGGCTCGTCTTCGTTCAGCTCCACCTCAAAGTCCTCCTCAGTCGCTTCGAAGTTCATCAGGCCGCCGTTGTCCTCGTCGAAAGTCGGGTAGTCTTCGATAGAGAGCACGCCAGAGTTGATGAGCTGCCGGGCCTCCCATCGCTCCGGAGACGACATGCGCTTTGCCGACCGCTGAGGCTTGCTGTCGTCATCTGCGTGGTGCTGGAGCCCGCCTTGCATGCCTGGCGCGGATGGGTTGATCCACGAGCGGTTGTCTGACGCCCGGCTGTCGAGTCTAGCGCGTTCCGCGCCGTCGCTCGAGCGCATGGGCATCAGGTCCCTGCCCGTCTGCTGGTCCACGTCCTTGATCGACATGGACAGCTTGGCGCCCGAGATCGAGATGATCTTGACCTTGACGCGCTGTCCGCGGTTCATCGTATCCTTGAGGTTCCCCACGCGCTGCGCCGACACGTTCGAGATGTGCACAAGGCCCTCCTTGCGCTCGCGCGCGAACGCGTCCAGCTCGACGAACACGCCAAAATCCATCACCTTGGTCACGCGGCCGTCGTAGATGCCGTACAGCTCCACCTCCCGCGGCTGCTCGCGCTCTCGCGGACGCCCCCTGTCCCTGCTCCGGTCCCTGCTTCTGTCACGGCCGCGGTCCTGACTGCGGTCTCGCCCACGCCCGCGACTACGGCCGTACTCGTCTCTATTGTCGTCGCTGCGCCGCCGAGGCTCGGATCTCGAGCGCGACCGGCGGTGGCGGCGGCCGTCGCGGTCGCGGCTGCGGTCCCGGTTGCGGTCTGCCGACGGACTCCTCCGTCTCCGCCGACCGTCGTCGTCTTCCCTTCCTCGGAGAGAGCCGCGCGCCGGCGGCTTGTCCTCTACCTCGGCTTGCTTCTTGGCGGCCTGGCGCTCCTCCTTGTCGTCCGGCAGGTTGGCGCCAGGAATGTCCTCGGCCGTCAGCTGCTCGTCGTCGGCGATCTCGTGCGTCTTCCTGGCCAGCGGCGCCGCCTTCCCGCCGCCCTGGCCCGGCTTGCGCGGCGCCATGGCGTTCACGATGCGGTACAGGTTGTCCGCGAGCGCCGAGGGCAGCGGCAGGTCGTTGGCCTTGATGTCGGCGAGGAAGCCGGCGCGGGACGAGCTGCCGCGCACCATGTCGATCACGAACTCGGCCAGCGTCTTGTCGCTCATGCCCAGGTGGTTCTCCAGCTCCGTGCACACCTTGGAGACGAGGCTCAGCTCCTGCAGCTTCTCCATGGCGGCCGGCCGATCGCGTGCTTCCCCCTTGCTGCTGCCTTTCCTTCCGCGGTTGCCGACTGCTGGTGTTTGGTGCGCGCCGTCCCAGACGATATCGTATGGGCCGTTCTAGAAGGTGGTGAAAGTGGAGCGTGTCATTTAATGCGCTAGACGATCATGTGGAGCGAGATGTGGGGCGGCTCAGATGCGGCATACAATCTTCAGCTGCGGTATACAAACCCCTAGTATGCGTAATACGGCCAAAGTTCAACTTGCCATGATGAGACCGGCTTATCACGCGCGCTCCTCCCCCTTTTCGTCGCTCCCCTCCTCCCTTTCTGAAATCAAGTCAAAACACGCACTCCTGGCTCCTCCTGACCCCTCTTGACCCTCACTTCAGCCCAGTCAAACGGACAAGGCCGCGGACGAGTGCTCGCGCGAGATTGAGATCGAGATTGAGGGCGACACCCCGAGACGCGCTGCCTTCCCCGCCTTCTCTGCATCCCCAGGCCACCCGCGCTCGCCCCACCACTGTAGACCACGGGAGATCCGGTCGCGTCGTGTCGCGTCGCTGAGCCGTCGGGAACGGGAGGGACAGCGAACGAGAGAGAGGATGGACGCGACGTCGCTGTTCAACGCGCAGCAGGCGGCGCTGTCGCCCGCGCACCACCAGCACCACGCGCACCTCCAGCACCACCACCTCCAGCAGCAGCAGCAGCACCACCACCACCAGCAGCAGCAGCTCATGGCGCAGCAGTACGCGCCGGCGGTGGCAGCGGCGGCCGCTGCCGCATCGATCGAGGGCGAGGAGGACCTGGGCTTCCTGAGCGACGACGCCGCGAGCGTGGCGGACGGCGGCGCGAGTTCGCCGGCGCCGTCCTCGGCGTCGTCCTCGGTCAAGGAGAAGTGGCAGAAGCGCCACGCGTGCGACGTGGCGGACTGCGGGAAGAGCTTCGACTCCAAGTGGGCCCTCATCAGGTTCGTCTCGTTGGCCTCGGACCGCGCGCTGGTGCCTGCCTGACTGTGCTCATACGGTGACTCACACGGTGCCTGTGCTGCTCTCGATCGCGTCTTGCAGGCACATCCGCGTCCACACGGGGGAGAAGCCGTTCCCGTGCACGTTCCCCGACTGCGATAAATCCTTTGCGGAGAAGTCGGCCATGACCCGGTACGCCGCGCACGGATCGGAGGGACGGAGAGCCGCGAAAGCTGGTGGTCTCTCATCACCGGAAGATCGCTATTTCAGGGGTGTATGCGGGACATGGACTGACGCGCTTCGTGTCTATGCGTTGCTGCCGCGCTGATCGTGCCCAGCCACCTGCAGACACACTCGCGCGACAAACCGTTCAAGTGCACATACGCTGGCTGCACCAAGAGCTTCAAGGGCAAGGACTACCTGGAGTTCCACCTCAAGATCCACGCCGAGGGCAACCCGTACGCGTGCGAGCACCCGACGTGCTCCAAGACCTTCTGCAGTCCGAAGAGCCTCAAGAAGCACATCCGGCTGTGGCACAACCCCGGCGGCAAGAGCACCTCCATGTACGTTAGTTCGTCGACGAGCATGGGTGCTAGCGCCAGGTGAATGAACCCTCCATGCTGATGCGGATCGATCTGGTGGCGATGCGAGCAGGGAGCAGCAACTGCGCGAGCGCATTATCAAGATGGCGACGCGGAACAAGGAGAAGACGCGCAAGTTCGAGTCGACAATCCGCAATTTGATGGACGAGAACGAGTCCCTGAAGCGGCGACTCGCGGAGCTGGAGGCGCAGCCCCAGCGGCTCTAGCGCACCAACCTGCCAACCTCCAGGGCCGGAGGCGGCGGCGGGCACACGGCAGCGCTCTGTGTGCGTGTACATTGGATTTATTGGCCGAGGCGAGTGTGTGAGTTGATTATTAGCGCCGGGTCCGCGGTGAATGCGGCGGACGGTGGCGCAACATGGCAAAGCGAAGCGTGAACGGAGGAAGAGGAGCAGGAGGCAGTCGAGGCGTCGGTCCGTCGGCATGGCGCGTGTTCTCTCGTGGATTGTGCTTTGATTTGGCGGGAGCTTGTCGGCGTGCATCTCTCTCTCTCCTATTGAATAAACTAATCGATCGCAACCAGGAACACGTCACGACGGGAGGCGACCAGCAGCGACGGCCGGCGTCCGCTTGCTCCCCGTCTTCGTTCGGTCCAAGACATGGGAGGGCGGCGCTTGCGGACTTACATGCCGCGCGGCTTGGGGCCGCCCGCCGCCTTGGCCATAATGATCTGGTCCACGCGCAGCACCGTGATGGCGGCGTCGGCGCCCAGCCGGATCGCCGACAGCTTGGTCTCGAGGTGGTCCTGGATGCCCGCGGCCAGCGCGTCAGCCACCACGTGGTTCGCGTGCACGTCCTGTTCACGCACGCGCCACACATGTCAGCACATCGCCCGCGACTACTCACTCCAGAAGGTCGCGACAGAACACGCACGTCGACGTCGACGCCGGCGTTCACGTTGCCCGCGGCGTGCGCGGCGTAGAGGCTCGAGAGCACCTCGGTGGCCATCTTGCCGGCGTTCTCGGCGAGGATGCGCGGCACGACCTCCAGCGCGTCGCCGAACTTCTTGATGGCGTACTGGTCCAGGCCAGGCGTGGCCTCACCGAACGCCTTGACCTGACGCGACAGCTCGATCTCCGACGCGCCAGCGCCGGCCACGAACCGCGCGTCGCGGCACGTCGCCTTGGCGCAGTTGACGCCGTCGTCTGCAGAGCACCGACACGAGTAGATATGGTGAGCTCAAGGGGGTGAGGGTGGCGACCGGCTGCCAGGACTAGACGCACCGATGGCGCGCTCAATGTCGTTGAGCACGTTGTCCGTGCTGGCGCGCAGCACGATGGTCGAGATCTTGGCGTCCTCCTCGTCCTGCTGGAAGACCGTGACCTTCCTGCCGCCGATCTCCTTGACCCAGACGCTGTCGCAGAAGCCCATCTCGTCGGGCGTCGGCGCGCCAAGCCGCACGAGCGCGTTGGCGTTCACGGCGCGGCACAGGCGGCGCAGCTCCCACTTGGACGTGATCTTGACCGCCATGAGCTTGTACTTCTCGAGGAAGTGCAGCGCCATCTCGCTGATCGATCCGCCCGAGACGACGACCTTGGCGCCCGAGTCGGCGATGGCGCGGATGGCCTCATCCAGGTGCTTCTCCTCGCTCTTGTTGTAGTTCATGAGCTCGTCCGCGTCCTTGATGAGCACCGTGCTCTTGGCCTCGGTGGCCGAGACCTCGATGCCGCAGCCGAAGACTGCCACCTTGGTGCTCAGCGCCTTCTTGATGACGCCCTCGGCGTCGCGCTGGATGACCATGCCCTTGATGACGGTCGAGTCCGTGAGGTTGCCGCCCATGATCTTGCACACGCGGATGTTGTCCACGTTGATGCTGGGCTTGCGGGGCGCGGACGGCATGACGTTGAGGCAGGCCTCGGCCACGAGGCCCGCCAGCAGGTCCTCGTAGCCGTACTGCTTGGACGCGAGCGCCGTCTTGATGGCCTTCTGCAGCTCGGCCTGGTCGCGCACGTCCGCCACCTGCACGGTCTGCAGCGCCTCGAGCACCTGGACGCACTTGTCGTGCGCCTTCTGGTAGCCCGTGACCACCTCGCTGGCGTGCAGGCCCATGCGCAGCAGACTGGCGGCCTCCATGAGCAGCTCGCCGGCGAGCGCGACGGCCAGACACGTGCCGTCGCCAAAGTCGTTCTCCTGCATCTTGGCGGCCATGACGACCATGCGCGCGGCCGGGTGCACGACCTCGAGCTCCTTGACGATCGTGGCCGTGTCGCTCGTCACGAAGATCTTCTCCAGGTGGTTGATCACCAGCTTGTTCATGCCGTTCGGCCCGAGCGACGAGCGCGTGATGGCGGCCAGCTGCTTGACCGCGTCGATGTTCTTGGCCACTGCCTCGTCCACGCCCTCAAAGTGCTTGTGCCCGTCCTTGAGCAGCGACGACAGGCCGCCCGCCACGTTCAGCCCCATCGACTTGGCCATCTTGCTACTAGTGCTGCTGCTGCTGCTGCGACGGAGACCGCGACGGAGACTCGGGGCGACTCGTACGCGCCACTCCGATGGGGAAAATCTTTTGCCAAGCCGGCACTTCCGGCCCGCGACCAACCACACAGTGAGTCGTCGGAGGAGTTTTAGCCAATCCAACGAGGGCATTCGCGTTTTGACCAATCCGAGAGAGAGAAAAGAGGGGGAGACGACCAGGCGGCACCGTGCGCTGCAAAAGTATCGCACCACCACAAAACCTGCCGGCATTTGGATATGGTCATGTCGCCATGGGCATCAGCGACAGCAACATGGAGGAGGAAGGTGTCGATGGCGGGCGCTCTACATGTTAAATACGCGGCGTAATCACCAGACAATCTCCAGTCATGGAGTGACGTGCACACGCTCGGCCACGGCGCACTCGTCGTGCAGCTGGCCGAAGAAGTCGCCGGCGATCGTGATGACGACGTTCAGCGCCTTGAGCGGCGCCTTCTCAGCGTCTACGTGCGCAGCACTCTGTTCCAGCGACTGTACTGCCGTTGGCGTGACGGCGAGTCCGCTCCTCAAGTGCCAGCAGCGGCGCAGGAGCTGGCGGATGGTCGCCGCCACCCCGGCGTGCACCGGCTTGTCGAGCCGAGCCAGCAGCGCGTAGATCCACACGGCGCGCGCTCTCGACAAGCCCTCGACGCTCTCGAGCCAGGAAGTGTGGTAGTCAATCAGCCGGCGCGTCAGCACCTGGTCGAACTGCAGCAGCAGCCGCAGATGCGGAGGTGTCCCGCCCACGGACTGGCTGGGCTCTGGGCTGCCGCTGCTCGGCTTGCCGAAGAAGAAGGCCTGCCACCCGTCTTCGTCGCTCATCCGGGGAACGTTCGTGCGCCTGATGACCTCTCGCTGCTGGCCGCTGCTGCCCGGCTCCGTGGCGGGCGGGCCGATCGCCTCCCAGCGCGCCATCAGCTGCCGCAGCTCGACAAAGTCGGCCAGCAGCTCGTCCTTCCACCGCTGCGTCGGCAGCAGCCGCGCATCCTCGACCGCCTCGAACGCCGGAATGGCCGGCATGTTGGCCGTCTGCTGCGCGTCGAAGCGCCGCGGGTCGATGCCCGCCGCCACCACCACGTCCGGGATGCCCTCGGCCTCGATGCGCACGCGCCACAGATACTCCTGCACGTCCTCCGGCGGGATGCCTAGCCGCATGCGCTCCGCGATCGCCTGTACGTCCACCGACTCCTCACCCTCCACGGGCAGCGCCGCCGCCATCATCGTGGCCACCGAATGCGATCCGATCCGACCGATCGACAGATCGATCGATCACCTTGATGCTCTCTTCGCTTTGTGACTTCTTCCAATGGGTGGGTGGGTTGCTTCTCATCAAAACGGGTCATGAATCCACAACTCACAGACCCGTCACTTCTTTTACTCAAGCTTAACCTTGATGGGTCGGGTTCAAAATGAAGACCCGGGTCGTTCGACCCACCCGCGATTTGACTGGAGCGCTTCCAGGCGGCCACTGGTCGGTTCGGTCGCATTTGTGCCAATTGACACGGCCAGACGGAGCGAGTGCGTTGCCCGACGATCGACGATGCCGGCCCCTTCCGCGACGCCCAGCGGCGCTGGGAACCCTCTGGACGCGGTGCAGCAGCTGCAGCGCGTGGTGGACGCGCTGGCGCCGGCGCTGCGGCCGCAGGTGCTGCCCAAGGGGGCGGCGTACGGCCTCGACCTGCTGCTGCAGCAGTGCGCGACGGACGCGCAGCGTGCGGCACTCCGGGCGCTCGTGCGCCAGAACAAGCCGGCAGCGGCTGGCGAGGAGGAGGGAGAGGAGGAGCTGCTCCCGTTCGTCGTCGGCGCGTTTGACGCGGAGAAGAAGGCGTTCTCGATCGACAGGATCGACTGGCTGGGCCAGCAAGATGCGCTCGTGCACCAGTTCCCGCGGTTCATCGAGCTCCAGTTGGAGAGCCCCGATGAGGTGCGTGCGGACCGGAATCCATGTCCAAGCAGCTGGGGACTCACGAGAAATGGCTGGACATGGCGTGGTTACAGGCGGCGGAGGTGGTGGAGCGGTTCCTGGAGGCTAATGGACACGACAAGGGCGACGTCTTGGCGGCTCAGCAGTGCTTCAACGCCGCCTTCTCTCTCCAGACCATTCTGCGGTATGTGGTTTCATGCTGTGGAAGGAGTCCGTCAGTGGAGCTGATCGCTCTTGCCGTGGATCAGTGCGTTCCCGCGCCTGCCGATCGCCATCCAGGGCAAGACTGTGCAGGTCGCCAGCGATGCGAGCGTCGAGGACGCGTTCGGCGCGCTGTTCCCGTCGGTGAAGGTGAAGAAGGCCAAGAAGGCCGCAGGTGGCGGCGGCAAGGCGTCCAAGTCCAAGAAGCGCAAGAACAAGCAGTAAAGTAGAATTGTATTAGGCTTTGACTCCCCTTGCCACGAAATAGAGCGTCGATGCCTCCGACCGTGGCTGGCGGGCAACGACTTGGTGGTGTGGACGACTGCTGCGCACGGATATGATTGTAGAATCAGCCGATGAACGCCCCATTCGCGCGCAGGTGCACCTGGAGATGCATGGACACCTCGTCGTGGTGCGATAGGAACGGGAAGTACCCGCCGTCCTTCAGCATCGCCTGCGCAGCAAGTAGCCCAGACGCGCTTCGATGAGCCAGCAATGCGCGGTAATCCCATGCCTTCACCAACGAACCTGCTTCGCGGTCGGGTACCGCCGTAGAAGCTGCTCCCGGTGCGTCTCAGGGATCGTCGTCTCCTCATAACTCTGTGAATGACCAAGGATTCACCGACACGACCGGTAAGCTGTCGACCTTGGCAAGCAGCAGTCATGCAGAAGTATCTCGCACGCACATCGAGGATAGTGATGCGGCTGTGGGCTAGAGACAGCGACCAGCTCGATGGGTCGCACGGTTGGTACAAGAGTGTCAAGCGTGATGCGAGCTCTTGCTGGGAAAGCGAGCTGACCTGCGAGCATCCAGTTGGCACGACACCAGGCAGACAGAGTTAGGCGGGGCAAACTCGGACGGGGTACTGCTCTCGTGTCGTCACCTGGTCCACCATGTAGTCGATGGCCTGCACCAGCGACGGCAGCGCGAGCTGCTGCTGTGGGAACCGGTCGAGCACGTATCTGCGGTTGCTCGCGATCGCGTTAGTCGCCTCGTGGCTTGGGCTCTACGCGCCGCGTCGCCACTCACTTCTTCAAGTAGAACTCAGGCATGTACGCAAACCTGCCGCGCCGCACACACTAGCGATCAGGAAGAGTGGCTAATGCATCGACACGGTCACCAGCACGCGCGTACATCTTGACGCGCGGCGCGTTGGCGTTGAACACTTGCGGGTCGAAGAACGGCTGCGTCAGCACCAGCGAGAGCACGCGACTCGGGTACTGCGCCGCGTATCTCTATCCACCGACGCCTCGGTCAGTGAGCCTCTGTGGTAACCAGGCACGGAGCATGAAGGCGACGCGTACCTGCGCCAGGTAGGCGCCGAGCGAGACGCCGTAGAGGTGGACCTGTTCTCTCCACCAAGGCACCGAATAGCACACCATTGTAAGTACGTGTGCAAGGCTCGTCCGTCGCGACTGCAGTCGTACCTGGGCGAGATTGATGGCGTCAAGGAACCGGTCGAAGCTCTGCACCCACTCCTCGTGCGTCCACACAACGGGGTGCTGGACCTGGCCATCCCCATCATCAGCGACCAGGCTGCTTGTCACGCTCGGGACGCCAGTGGCAGTGATTCAGGAGATACACCGAGCCACTCACCGCGATGACGCGGTAGCCTTTGGCCGCGAGCGTTTGCATTTGCCGGTGGAAGCCCAGGGTCGTGCCGCTCGTACCCGGCAAACACACGAGCGGCGGCGGCTCGTCCGCGCTGGACGCGTTGCCTCGTCGGCCCGAGTCAAAGTACGCCCACGTCTTGCCGTCGTACGTGGTCACTCGCTGGCGCGCCACCTGTTGCAGGAAGCCGCGCGCGCTGGCGTTGAAGCCACCACCACCGCCATCCTCCTCCATGCTGGTGGTCATCAGTGATCGGAAAATGCCATCGTTTATTCATTTTCGGGTTCAACAGAAATGAATGCATCCATAGTCTATGAAATGACGAGAAATAAATACACCCACCTTCACTCGACTGCCGATTCGTTGCTGCGCGCAGTTGAAGTCCGT
>JAADYB010000782.1:0-13248 GCA_023338075.1 Phytopythium litorale | reverse complement strand
AGTTGCTCTGGTTAAGGTAGCAGTAGTCCTCCGGCTTGGTGAGCTTGAACTCCTGCCGGGCCGCAGCCGACGCGCCGGCAAGCAGCTGGTAGAAGATATGGAAGTTGCGCTCGCCATCAACCTGGTACACGAGGCGCGACTTCTCCAAAAGGTACGTCTCCACGAACGCGCCGGCCAGCTTGAACTCGCCGTCGTCCGTGAACTGCAGCTTCATGAACTTGCCGAAACGACTCGAGTTGTAGTTGCGCAGCGTCTTGGCGTTACCGAACGCCTCCAGGATCGGGTTCTGCTCAATGAGGCGGTTGTCGAGCGACGAGCCGTGCAGCGAGCGGGTGCGCGACAGATCCTCGATCTCGGCGCCGCGCGCCTTCTTGCCGTACAAGCCGCGCGTCGTCAGGTGCTTGAGCACGATCTTGGACGACTCGGTCTTACCGGCGCCACTCTCGCCACTGATGACAACCGACTGGTTCGTCGGCATCTCCGTGCCCGAGTTGTAGACCATCTGCTGGTACGCCATCTCGGCGATCGAGAAGGGGTGCGGCGAGCTGCCGGCCGTGTTGACCACGTCGCTGATGCTGGGATCCGGCAGGTCACGCAGCGGGTTGACGGCGATTAGCACGTTGGCCATGAACGTGTACGGCTTCTGCCCCGCGCCGTCGCCGCCGTCGAGCTTGGAGCGCTCGGCCAGGTTGTGCAGCAGACCGGCCTCGTGGATGTAGTAGAGCGACGTCATGTCGTCCGCCTCGCGCGGGTTGAGCGGCAGCGCGGCCGTGCGGTCCACCTGCTGCACCTTGCCGGCCTGCGTGCGCACCGTCACCTTGAGCCCGCCGATGGCCATCACGGCCGCCTTCTCCCACACCTGGTCCGCCGACCCGGGCACCCAGATCGTGTCGCCCACGCTCACGGGGAGCACCTCGCCATCGGCCTCCAGCTTGGACGGCTGCTTCTGCATGGCCGCCGTCGTCATCTTGCTCCGTCCTTTCTCCTCGTCCGTCTCCGCCGCCCTGCCGTTCCCCCAGACGCGTTAGCCGGCCGCAAAGACACTGAGAGGCACCGCGAGACGCGGGGGAGAGCACACGCACCGCCGCGATCACCGCCGCCCGCTGAAGGAGCGAGGGGAACGCCTTGAAGAGAGAGAGCGCCGACACCTGCGCCGCCGTCGACGGCAACGTGCGCGGCTTGAAGTGAAAGAAGGAATCCTGCTTCCTCCCCCCCTTGGTTGCCGAGAAATCCCCCCTCGGCCTTTCCCCTGGCGTCTTTTTCCTCGATCCGGCTGTTTGTTTGGCTACCTGCGATTGGTCGAAAACGCGCGCCGAGGTTTTCCGAGCGGTGATTCGCTGGAAATGGGGAAATGCACGACTGCGATTGGAGGGAAATCGTCTTATCCGTTCGGAGCGGGCCGGTGTGCGATTGTGGCGGGTGACGTGTCGTGCAGTCGTCACTGACATGGGGTGCCTTGACTTGGACAAAGTATGCCCGGAGTGAATGATGGCCAATAGAGCATGACAACGCCATGCGAGGCGACCGACGGCGGACGGCGACCGACGGCGGACGGCGGACGGACGCGGTGGTGCCTTCGCGCCGCATGCGACGCGCGTCGACGGATCGCGCCGCGTTCTCGGCAATTGATACCGAGCGACTCGGTGCGAGCGCGTGGATAGGGGACAGCAAGCCTCTCTGTTACTGCCGACCGACGCGGCGGCCGCCCAGGCTCTCGCTGCGCTGTCTATGCCTGCCTGCCTGCCTGCCAATAGCATCAACCTCTCTCCTCCTCTCTCTCTCTCTCTCTCTTCTCCTCTGGCTGCAACCTCGCTCCGACCTGTGCTGGCGGTGGCTGCCCCGAGGCACCGGCTCACTTGGCCGCGTTGAAGCGTTCCTGGCGCTTTCGCCGCTTCTCCTCCAGCTGCATGACACGCACGAACGAGTGAGCGAGACTCGCATGACGCACAAGACGCTCGGACGACCGCGCGCACCGTCTCCTTGGTCTCGAGCCCGAAGCGCTTGGCGCGCTCCAGGCGCCGCTTCTCCTCGGCGTTCAGGCCGAAGCGCTCGGCGCGCGCCAGCTTCTTCTCCTCCAGCTGAGCACGTCGACCGGTCAGTCGAAGTGAGCCCATACACCCTCACCCACACAGCCAGACGAGCGGCACGGCACGCACCGTGTCTTTGGTCTCGAGGTTGAACCGCTCGGCGCGCTGGAGCTTCTTCTTGCGCTCGTCCTCGCCGTCGGCGCCCTGCAGCTGGAAGCGCTTCGCCCGCGCCGCCTGACCCCAACGTTAGCGCCACGCCGTCGGCATTTAACGTCCGTCAGCGCGGCGGCACCACACGGATAGCGACAGCAACAGCCAGCCGGTCGACGCACCTTCTTGTCCTCGAGGCTGAGCGGCAGGCCGAACTTGGCCGCGCGGGCCGCGCGCTTCTCCTCCTCCGTCGCCGGCTTGGCGGCTGGCTCGCCCTTGTCGCTCGCCGGCGCGTCGCTGGCCGGGTCCTGCGCCTCCGCCTCCGTCTTGGTGGCCTCCGGCGCGGGGGCGGCAGCCTCGCTCTCCGCAGCCGGGGCCGCCTTCTTGGGCGACGCGGGGGCGGTGGCAGGCGCGGCAGCAGGCACTGGCGCCGCCTTCTTCGGGGACGCGGGCGCCTTCTTGGCCTCGGCCGCCGGCGCCTTGGCCGCCGCCGCCGGGCTGGGCGGCTTGAGCGCCTCGAGATCCTGCGCTTCCTGCGCCGCACTGCCGAACTCCTCCTCGTCCAGCGCCAGCTCCAGCCGCTGGATGAGCTCCGACTTGAGCCCGTTGGAGCTGAGCCCGCGCGCCTCGAGCGCCGCGCGCAGCTCGCTCACCTTCATCTTCTTGGGGTTCATGGCCGCCGCTGTCATGCTCCTTGTGTTTGGTTTGGTTAGGATTGTTTTTTCTCTTGAATTGTGTATGGACCCGAAGCGCGCGGATATCCCGCGCTCGACTGGTCGCCCTCGTCCACTTAATCAAGGGCGCATTTCGCTCTCAAGAAACTTATCGATTGCGCGGATGGTATACCTAAACGAATAGCCGTAGTGCTGTATTTGACCCCATCAGTCCAAGTCCATGGACATGGCGCCACCACCTCAAGCTGATGGTATCCACCCGCTCAGTATCTTTTGGGCGCCGTGAAGTCCTTGGTCCACTGCGCCATGTCGATCGGGTGCGACTCCTCCGAGGCCGACGCGTCCTCCTGCCACACCTTGATGGTCTTGTCGGCCTCGCACGTGATGAACCGCCTGCGATCGATCGCACACACACACACAGTCAGTCAACCAGTCGCAGCCTTGGTCTCAACATGATCCAGACAGCAACGCACAGGCCCGTCTTGTCAAAGGTGGACGCGTAGATACCCGCCTCACTGTCCAGCGAGCCCGGCTGCGCCTTGGTGGCCTCGTGCTGGAAGCAGTAGCCCGTGCGGTAGTCCCAGAAACGCATCGACCCGTTGTCGGCGCTCGACGCCATCACGCCGTCCTGGTTGATCGCGATCGAGTTGATGATCGCGTTGTGCGTCGAGAAGTTGCGCAGGAAGCGGCCCTCCTTGGCCTCCCACTTCTTCATGTTGTCGGCCGCGCCCGACATGAACGTGTGGTCCTGCGCGCAGCCGTGGCGTCCGTCCGTCAGTGAAACTGCACCAATTCGCCATGCCACGAAGGACAAACACGTACGATGGGCGACTTGGCGATGGCGCGCACTGCCTTCTTGTGGTTCGTCAGCGTCGTCATGACCTTGCCAGCCGCGAGGTCCCACAACTGTACAGCAGCAACGTCAGCTCACGCCAGACACGCACGCGCGATGCTGGCAACACCAAGCACAAACCTTGATAGTGCTGTCGGTCGATCCGGTGATGACCTGCGGGTCCGTCGCCTGCGTCTCCATGGACCAGACCGTGCCCTGGTGGCCGGACAGCACGTGGATCTGGTTCTTGGTGCGCATATCCCACACGCGCACGACAGCGTCGCGGCCGCCCGTCATGAGCACGTCCAGCGTCGGGTGCAGCTTGAGGCAGAAGACGCCCGACAGATGGCCGTGATAGCTGCGGATGACCTTGTTGTACTCGAGGTCCCAGCACAGCACCTTCTTGTCCTCGGCGGCCGAGAACATGTACGGGTGGCGGTCGCTCACCTCGAGCCCTCGGATCGAGTTGATGTGGCCCGTCAGGGTCAGCTTGAGCTGGCCGGACGCCAGGTCCCACACCTTGATGGACCGGTCGGCCGAGCCCGTGACGAACCAGTCGTTCGTCGGGTCCACTGCGATGGCGCGCACCCAGCCCAGGTGGCCCGCGATCACGCGCTTGAGCTTCCACGGCGCGTGCCACTTGGGCTTGGGCACTTGCGTCGCGCGGCGGCGCACGACCGCTGAGCTGGCGACCGCCGCTGCCGCCGCAGGGTTCGCCGCCTGCTTCTGGAACTCGATCACGGCCGTGGACGCGCTGCCGTCGGCCGCCTTGCGCTTCTTCGTCGCCGCTTCCTCCTCAGCCTCCTTGGCGACCTGCGCCACGAGCGCGCTTTCCGGCTCCTTCGCTGCGTCCTCTTTGGAAGACCCGCCTGCACCACCACCAGCATATCACATGAGTTAGAACGCCGTTGATCCGTCGTCGTGCTTCCAGACGTCGCGTACTGGGGACAGCGGCTGGCACGTCCGAGTCCGCGACCGTATCGGCTGCGTCGCCCTTGGCCTGCTGCACTGCCGGGTCCTCAAGTAGCGACTCTGGGATGTCCATGTACAGTGCGCGCATCTTGGTGGCGATGCGGATCTTCTTGCTGGCTCACGACAAGCAGCAAGCCAAAGGATTGGTCAGCGAGGAGGGGAGGACGACGACGACGAGTTCGACGCCAGACTGCCCGCTCGCCCGCACAGGACCGTACCTAGGCGCGAAGTCGAGGCCCGACAGCGTACTACGCTTCGTGAGCGCGAACATCTCGGCCGAGCGCAGCACCGACGCCTGCACCTGCGCGTCCACCGCGCGCGCGGCTGCGTCGCCTTCTGCCGTCGTCGCCGCCATCCCGCCCTCGGTTTGCTCGGCTGTTTGTTCCTCCCGCGCACCAACGTGTAACCAGTCGACGCCAAGCGTAACCCGCGCCGCAAAATGTACCCCCGCGACGCATCGCCGATATGTGTGGTCCACATGTCAATGGTGTAGTCCACATTGATAATTGGGAACATGCGACAGCCGATCTTCCAGCAGCGCAAAATGGATATGAGCACCTTCATGCTGCAGGCTGCCAGTTATTTATGGCCTCAGCACTCCCCTCTGCGCCAAGCGCTCGTCCTCATCGCATGCGGCTGCTTGGGTCGCGTTTGGACGTGTTAACGGCGCCCATCCATGCACCTGGGAGTCCCAAGAGCAGCAGCGTTTCCTCCGCATGGACACGCAGGCAGGCGACACCACCGACCGACCGCCTTGGCTGCAGCAATGAATAGGACTCGCATCCGTTGGAAATAGCAAATAGATTTGATACCGGCGGGCCACCATGACGGCGGCGACAGCGGGCTAGTGCTACAGGTAGAGGGGACGCAGCGAGAAGGACGCGTGGCCAGGCACGACCTCGAGGTTGGTGCCGAGGCGGTGCGCCTGGATGAAGGCCGTCGAGCCGTTGCCCTCGAGCGAGGTGAACGTCACCTCGCCGCCAAAGTACCTTGCGAACAAGCGCGCGATGGGCAGTCCGTAGCCGCCGCCGCAGAAGTGCTGCCGGAAGCTGTGGTAGCTGTTCGAGCTCATGGGCGGGCACGGCGGACTCGTCGTGTAGTCGTAGTGCCAGAGCTTGTTCCACTTGCTGCGCGGCACGCCGCCGCCCTCGTCGCTGATCTTGATCGTCAGGTCCTCGTTGCCCTGGCACATGACGATCTGGATCGGCGGCATCTCGCCGCTCACCGTGTACTTGCTCACGTCCGGGTAGATGGTCACGCCAGACACGTCTTCGACCGACGGGATGACAAAGTCCAGCGGGCGGCTGCACGGGTCCATGACGCGCACGCGGCGGTTCACCTTGCCCGAGCGCTTGTGCCTCCGGTTGTGGTGGTGGTGCTCCACCGTCGCGCGCATGGCGTTCTTGACCAGCTCGAACACCATGTGGTGCAGGTGCGACTGCACGTACATGAACGGCGCCGACATGTTGGCGGCCGCGTGGAACTCGATGCGCGGCGCCTCGCCCATGTACTGGACGCACAGCTTGGTCGCGCGGTCGCACGCCGTGTGCACGATCTCCTCGACGTTGAGCATGTGCACGCGGCCGCCCATGCGGCCCAGCGACTCGACGTGGTGGCCGATGAGCATGCGGATGCCGATGCGGCCCAGGAAGAACTTGTCGAGGCGCTCCTGGATGTCCACCTGCACGCTCTCGAGCTTGAGCGCGTTCTTGCCCAGGTCCGTGGTCTGCAGCTCGTGCAAGCCGTAGCAGATGAGCGGCACGAGGTTCGACCCGCGGTTCTTGGCGTTGCGCAGGTTCTCCGTGAAGCGCAGCTCCTCCTCGACGGTCGACGGCGGCTTGACCGAGTTGATGTACATGAGCTCGTGCCGGTAGACCGAGATGGCCTGCTGCACCGACGGCGTCTGGCTCAGGCCCACGGGCAGGTCCGACAGCTCGAGGATGGCGCGCGCGAACCGCGACTGCAGCTCCTTGTGCAGGAACTTGGCTGACACGACGCGCAGCTTGTTGCCGGCGTCCGCGAACGAGCGCATCTGCTGCAGCGTCAGCGGCGTCGGCGCCTCCATGGCCAGCTCGCGCACCTGCTCCATCGGCATGGGCTGCTCGTTCCAGTCGGTCGTCGTGAACCTCCGCAGGTGCAGCGCGCGCCGCTGCTGGTGGCGGGACGCGGCCGCATGCGCCAGCTGCTGCGCCACCGCGGGCGCCAGCATGGGCCCCACGGCGCGCGCCGCCAGCTGGAGCGTCGAGGGGGAAGAGGCGCAGCGTTGGACGGCCTGCATCTTGCTTGCGCGCGGCGTCTCCTTTTGCAGACTGGCCGAGGACCGGAGGAGGAGGAGGAGGAGGAGGTCGGCAGGTGATTGATCAATCGGCCCGATCGACGGAATTGGGTCAGAGGCGAGGAACGAGGAGCTGCACTGCATGATGCAACGAGGGGGCGGGATAAAAACCAGCGATGGTCAGCCTTTTGTCCAATCACAGAGGGAGGATGCAGGGTTTTGGCGAATGATCGCGCGCGTGCTTCGAATAGAAGCCCGCGGCGTCAGCGCGCACAAGAACTTTCGCCCCCCTTCTTCCGCCTGTTGTTGTTGGCTCGGAACTTCAAGCGGCCGGAGGGGGAGACGCAAAGTGGCCGGCATACAAACGCACATACCTTTTGGGGGCGACAACTGCTGGTGCGCAAGCTGCAAGTGCTGCTGCTGGACTATTCTCGGGCCTTCTTGGCGGCTGACGGCCGTGCACGAAAAGATACCCGCGGATGCGGAGGAGTCTGGCTGGCAGTTGGGGTTCCAGGCGAGCGGCCAAAGTGAGAATGATCACCAGCGCCCGCGCCTAAAATTAACCAGCAGCGAGCGGAGTGGATCGACGGGTCGGGTCGGCCGGATGCTCAGATGGATGGATTACTTGCCGCCTGAGCATGTGCATGCGCTGCGTTGGCGAGAAAACCGGGACGCGAATGCCAGCGGTTTGGTTGTTTTTCGCATCGCCTACTGGTTTTACATGAGTAATCTCCACAGTTCGAGCCTCGGAGACTGGATAATGGGAGATCCGATAGTCGATTCTTGCGCGACTGAATCCGATCTCAAAGGTCAAACGTCTCATGTTCTTGCTAGTCTCAGTACTACCAGCAAAGACACGCGCGCGCTCGCCCCTCGACCGCGTGTTTCCGCGACCAACATGAAGCACGACCTGGTCAACTTGACCATCAAACACGGCCGCTGATGCCGGCGACGCGCGAGGAGATGCTCGCGCGGTCGACACGCTGGCGCCATACAAACTTCAGTTCTCAACTGGAAACTTCAGAACTCGCCGCCTCACGGTCGACGGTCGACCGGGAGTGGCGCATCTGGTCTGGCGGCGCATGCATGCATGCCACTCACGTTGCATGCCATGGGGGACGCTTGCGACACGAGCGACTCGTCCTCCTGTTAAAGCGCCGGCCCGCCCAAGCAGAAAAGTGCCCGCCGCGCTAATTTTGCAGCGCGGCGCGTGTCGTCCCGCACGCGGCAGGATTCTTCGTCTTGGGAGCAGCCGGTGCACCTTGCTTGCTCATGCGCGCGCCGCACCCAAGCAGAAACGTGGGCGTGGCATCCGAAACCAAGACACCCGCATTCGAATCTCCCATGGACGGACGGACACAACGGCACGCGGCTGGTCGATCGCGCCAGTCGACGAGCCTCGAGGTGCTTGGGGTGTGACGGTCGCGGCTGCTTGTCTGCACGACGGGTCAGTCTGTACTCGTCCCACACGAGACGCACGCGCACGCGAGTGCGAATACTCGTGGCAGCGACCATTCGTCTGCTGCGAGCGAGCACGCCAAGGCGGCTCTGATATCTTGGAGCGTCTCGGGGGCGTCAACACCTTCGTGCGCGAAACGATGAAAAGCATTCAAGCCCGTCGACGGACGCACACCTCGCAAAAACAAGCAACGTCACCTATCGCAGCGCAGCATTCGCTCGCATTCGTTCCCCACGCGCATCACTTGGCCATGGTCACCAGCAGCCCTTCTTGCTGGTAGAACAGCTGTGTCGCGTACGCGCCGATCGACGCATGGATTGTGCCGTTCACCTTCATAAGCAGACCCGACGTGGCCGACCGAATGATCGCAGCGATCGCCTCGGGGCTCAGAAAGCTCTGCACGTCCGCGGACATGCACTGGCCGGCCGTGGCACGAGGACACAGCTTCATCTTCTCCTCGCACTTCGCGCCTTGGCAGCACGAAAAGCACCCCGACGTGCTGGCCGGAATGAAGATCGGCGCAAAACTTGCTGGCGCGAAACGCGCGAGCGACACATCGTAGTATTCCTTGCATACGAGTGCGCCGCCCTCTGATATGACAACCACGTGGTCAATCGCCAGTCTCATGAACCAACACACAGCAGCAGCAGCAGCAATATCAAACACGCACCTTTGGTCTGCTCCTCGCACGGATACAGCTCCAAGTCCACCGCGGTGACCGTAATGCTCTCGCTGAAAGGGTTGCGCAGCTCCAGCGCTGTAGGGATCCGAGTCAAATGGAACAGAGATGGCGTGTACAGAACCGAAGACGTCACAAGCGTTGGCGTGGCGGGGAACAGATCGCCCAGCATCGGCAGCGCCGACGGAATCGTCAGCGAGCTCATCGCCGGCTGGAGAACATCCAGTGGCGTGCTCGACGCGCTTCCCTTGATCGCAATCTGTGCCGCATACAACGACAGTCAGCAAAGAGGAGATCACTTACTCCATATCACCATCAAAAGCAAGCGCTCGCCTGTTGAGGCTTGCCGTGTGTAAAGTATCCGCTGACGAAGTTCGACAGGAACGCCACCGCAGCCTCTCGGTCTGCCGCGGACGGGTTGAACTTGAACACTCCCTTGATAATGCTCGCCTCTCCGCAGCAGTTGAGGCTGAAGTCCGCCATGTGCGCTGATCCCATGCGCGCGCGACCAGCATACACGTCCAGCACGAGCGCTCCAAGTTTGGTGCGCACAATCGACGGGTTCTTGAGCGAGAATTCCATCTCCATCGTCATGGACGACGGCGTGCCGTTCTTGATGTCAATGCTCAGGATCTGTACCGGCGGGTTCCGGAACGAATCCATGCCCGGAAGCGTTGGAGCACCATTGATCGGGATATTGCGCAGCGCCAGCATCCCCATGCGTGTCTCCACAAACGGAAACGCCCCTTGATCATCATGCGCATCACTCACAAGAAGCATCTCAACGCTTCCGTTCTCCGTGAGCAGCTCGGCCACAAACTGGCCCATGCCGTAGACGTCCTTCGCCGTCTTGAAGTCGATCGGGTAAAAGCGACTCATGTTGAGGCGGAACGCGCCGCCAGCACTCTGGTTGTACTCGCACCGCTCGCGATCCGACTGCAGCAGACCCATCGGCAACTTGGAGCCCTCTTCGAGCTGCAGCGACACCGACACATTCGAGATGTCGAGCGGGATCTTGATAGAGTCCGGCATCTGCACCGTCGCCATTAAGTCGGTCCTTACCAGCATCTTCGTGTTCGACGCGGCGCCGTCACTATCCGCTTCAGCTTTGGTCATGATAACGTCAAGCTGGTGCATGCTGATGTTGGAGATCATCTGAAATCCAGGACGGACTCCCGGGAACACCGTCGCGATCGTCAAACCCAGCAGCGCATCCGTCAGCCACACGCACTTTCGGTATTGCGTGTCGACGATGTTCACGACCACGTTCGATGGGCTGCCTTGGAGGTAACTTGAAAAGAAACCAGCCACTGCCTCGCTCACACGCCCATGACCATCGATTGTCGGTTCGAGGACACCTTCAAGTCGAAGAGCGTTTTTACCCGGCCGCAGGCTCATAATCCCGCTCAGTCGACCAAACTTCTCGCGTGGACTGGCAAGCCCGAGCGCCATGGACAGATTTCCGATCGAGACCTCAAATATCGATGGGTTGCCGATCGTGATGGCCGTGCTGATTGCTTCTCCGCGCTGCGTTGGGTTTCCGGTGCCTGGGAGCGAGAAACTCTCAATCTCGACATTCGTGAAGTTGTTCATTCCATCGAGTTGAACGGTCGATCGAAGCGGCAAACCACTCAAGTGGAGAACACCTGCGGCAAAGAGATTCGTCACAGTGTCAGCAACCAGCCGAACCAGGACAGCGGGTAAGAACGACAGATGCACGTACCGAGTGCGCCATGAGCGATGACATCCATTTCACCTTCAAGGCCCAGCGCCACCTTGTCCTGAACGACCGAAGAGCGAACGAACTTCCCGAATAGCGCTCCGTTGTCATCAAACGCAAGTTCCGTCGCACAGTCGACGGATATGTTGCTTCGCTCCGTCAAGTTGCCGCTCAGAACGTGAACCTTCGTGGTCGATAGGACTCCAAGGTCACTGCCAGCACCGATCAGCTTCACTTTCATTCGAACATCTGAAATGGTCAGTGTCGAGTGAGGCCCAAGCGGACTCGTTGCCTCCACTGCGACAACAGTCTCGAGGCCCAAGGCGGTGTTCTCCTTTCCAGTCTCCGGGGGCTGGAGCGAGATCTTGTTGAAGAACATCTTGCCGACCAATGGGTCTTTCTGCGGGGGAAGGACACTCGGAATTGACAGGTTCTGCATCGCCTTGTTGAACAAGTCGACCGTCGTCGCTTGCGGACTGCACGTCACGACCGTCAGATCCGCTGACACATTGCTCAGGTACTTGGAGATCAGTCCGCTGATGGCGGCAGGGTTGGTTCCCAGCATCTCTCCCTGTAGTTGCACCAGGTTGTATCCCTTTGCCATATTCACTGACGCGCTCGAGAAGGACGCGCAGTACGGGTGCGACGCGTCCTCGTTCGCCACTGGAAGGCCGGTATCTTCGGGCGTTGTCAGGTGGGCCACCAGGGTGTCTTTCGCTGCATTCGGATAGTGAGCATACAGACACAGGCCCCCCACGGGCTGTAGTGCCGTGATGGATGGGTTGTAGATGCACGTCTTGATGCTGGCTCGCACCTGCGTCTGGGTGGAGTTGCTCATCTCGATCTCGGTGATCAGCATCGTGCGCAGTCCATCCATACCCCTCAGCGTCATCTTCTTCTCAAGCGGCACGTCCCGTGCATGGAAGGTGATCAGCCCGCCAAGCAGCCGCACTGCAATGCCCAATCGCGCTTGGATCTCATACTCGAGCGCTCGCGACTGCATCATGTCGCGCGCAAACGCGTCCCACGCGGTGCGGTTCTGTATCTCCAGCGTCGAGTTCGGGAAGCGCACAGCGTTCACGCCGTGTCGGATCGTCATCTCTGGCGACAGAAAGCGGCCGACGGCTTGGCTCTGGTACACGATCGCGAAGTGTGTCGCCTCCACCTGCGCCGGGAACGCCGACGTCGACGTCAGCGACAGCGAAATGTCCAGGCGGATACTGTCCGCCTCTGGGTGCGTCAGCTGCATGCGCGCAATGTCCATGGCCGTGGTGCGGATCGCCTTGGTCGCGATCGCCTGCACCTGGCTCGCCACCACCGCGTAGACGACGCCCAGCACGACGCCGACCGCCACGAGCGCCACAGCCACGCGCCGGCCAAGAGACCACTTCTGTCGGCGCTGCTGCCGCGCCTCGCGCTCATCCAGCGGCAGCAGCGGCTCCTCCACGGCCCAGCGCTCGTCCAGCTCGTCCATGTCCACCGCCATGTTCCTCTATCGGTCGGTCTGTCGGTCTGTCGGTCGGGTCGACCTTTCTCGCAGCAGGCTTCAACTCGTCAACTGTGGGTGGGGAAGAAGGGAAAGCACGGGGATGTGATTGTGGAGGCTTGAAGCGTTGATATGGGTGACTGTATAGGAGGGTTATGCTATAGAGAAGGTTTTGGAACGGTTGTGAAGGGGTCCACTGGATCGTCAACTTCAACCTGCAACAATGCTCGACCAATTTACTTCACCAATGCCACCACGACTGCGGCAAGTCGATGCTTCAAGGCACCGCACGCAAGGCTCTGGTGACCTCGGCGCCCGCGACGACGTCGAATCCCTGGTCGTGCTCTCCTCTTTCTTTATGCAGCACTGTCGACCCCAGAAAGGGCGAGATACACTGCCACGCGGTCATCCTACAGCACACTTGCCTTTCTCGCTCACCCTGCATGCCTTTCTCGACGATGGCACCGCTTTCTCACTGCCCTCGCTAGTCTTCATCTCGCCGCCAACCCCGCAGGTCCTTCGCGCTCTCCACGAGCGTCGTCGCAGCGTCTCAAGTGGCTCGTATTTCGCCATGGGGACGAAACTAAAAGGCGAGGCGGCGACTTCGGACAGTACGTGGAGATTTCGGGTCTTTATCGCTGAGCGAACGACCACGACCACGAAGGTCGCCGCGAACAAACCAGCACAAGCCACAATCAAGTTCTCCCAAGACACTACCGTGAAGAAACAGACAGCAACCTGCACACCGACTGTCACCATCATGACCAAGCAGATGCAAGTCCACGTCGACTTGGACGACGTGCAGCGGCGACTGGACGAGAGGATGGTGGAGGACGACCGGCAGTGCGCCGAGGGAGACTACGTAGGCGAGGACGGACCCGCGTGCGAGCCTGTAGTTGTGTTCGACGACATCTCGCGCGAAGACTTTGCCGCGTGGCTGGACGAGCACGACGGGATGCTCCGTCGCTGGGAGT